>JAOTRA010000018.1:9378315-9389108 GCA_026260255.1 Pseudolaguvia tuberculata
TCAGGCAGAAACACAACGGAATCAGGCAGAAACACAACGGAATCAGGCAGAAACACAACAGAATCAGGCAGAAACAAAACAGAGCTAGGCAGAAACATAAGAATTAGGCAGAAACACAATGGAATCAGGCAGAAACACAAAGGAGTCAGGGACAAACATTAGAATCAAGAAAAAACACAAGGGAATCAGCCAGAAAATCAACAAAATTAAGCTGAAACACAACATAATCAAGACGTTACACAACAAAATCTGATTGAAACACAATTAAGACAAAACACTAAACACAAATAAGCATGTTTAAGATATTTTGATATCTTATGTCGCTGTTACATCTATTCACAGTCTCTTCATGTAGGCTAGCAATTACCTGTTTCCTGCAGCTCTAATAGGTCGAGAGTATTTTTATTGTTTAAGTCTTGATTTTAAGCTTGTGCACCACTGGGCCACCGTAGACCAGAGCATAGATATCTGTATAAGCTTAAAAAGCACATCGAAATGTTTTGTACTAAAACAGTAAATGATCCCTTTGTTTCCTGCCTTTGACCTTGATAGGAAGGACGTTTAGGAAGGACAGATCAGCGTATAACAGCTTACAGATTTCAATGTAATATTACACCATATGAGCTGCAGAAACGTCCGTCTGCTACAGTGGACATACATATAGATGATGGCATTGTGTAGAGATAAACATGTGATTACTTATGATGGTCCGGGTAAAAGAGAATTTATATTTTATTCCTTCTTCTCTTGTTCTTGTCTTTTTCTCTTTGTATTTATTGTTTTCTCTAATTGCCTCTCTCTCTCTCTCTTTCTCTCTCTCTCTCTCTCTCTCTCTCTCTCTCTCTGACTTGAACATGTTTGTGGATAAGTGGTGCTGTAACGAGGCCTTAGTGTTTTATAAAAGAAAATTAATTACAATTTGCACCAGAATTTATTTAATACATTTATTTATCTATTTATTTATTTATTTATTTATTTATTTAAATATTTACAATTTAAGTTTACCTAACGCTATTTGACTTTTAACACGAATTGTTCAATATGATTGTAAAAAGTTGAAAAAAGTCTCTCTCTCTCTCTCTCTCTCTCTCTCTCTCTCTTTCTCTCTCTCTCTCTCTTTGCTTTTCTCTTTACCTTTCTGCTTTCTCACTGTCTCACTCTCTGCATGTCTCTCATCCTCCCTATTTTTCCATATTTCTCTCTCTCTCTGTCTCTGCCTCTTTTATACTGCCTCCATTTTTTCTCTTTCTGTCTGTCTGTCTCTCTGGATTTCGTTACCTCTTCTTTGCTGTCTCCCTTTTTCTCTGTCTCTCTCTTCCTCTCTCTTTCCCTCTTTTTCATCCTTTCTTTCTGTCTATTTCTCTGCCTATCTTCCTCTCTTTTCTCTGCCTCTTTTTTCTGTCATCCTCTTTCCCCCTCTTTCTTTGTCTGTCTGTCTGTCTCTCTCTCTATTTTGCTCATTATTTTCTGTCTCCCCCTTTATCTTTCTTACTGTTTTTATTTTTTTATTTTGTTTGTCTGTCTTTAGGCTGCTCAGTTCACATGGGACCCGGAGACAGTGGGAATGATCCATGGTTCATTTTTCTGGGGTTACATTGTTACACAGATCCCTGGTGGTTTTATCTGTCAGAAATTTGCTGCCAACAGGTAAAGTTTAACGCTGATACTTTCTTGATTTTATGTTTGAGAAGCAGAAAGTGTGTTTTTCAACAATTAAAAAACACTCTGCAGCGAGTACACAAACCCGTGTGTATCTTAATTCTCTAGAGTGTTTGGCTTTGCCATCGTGGCCACATCTACTCTAAACATGCTGATTCCGTCTGCTGCCCGAATTCACTATGGATGTGTCATCATGGTCAGGATCTGCCAGGGTCTTGTGGAGGTACACCATCTGGGTTTATTTCTTCGTGCATTTATAAAAGACACTATTATTATTCGAAGCAAACACAAATTAAACCTTTTTTAAGGTTTATGTTTGTGGGGGGGGATGCTGGAATGATACGAGCGTTTGATTTTCAGTAGTCCCAAGCCACCACGAGGTTTTTAACCTCCATTTGCTCAGTTGTTTAGAAGAGATAAATGTAAGGATATCTACAAAATGCTGTAAATGTAAACGATTTTATTTGTCAACTTTACAAACCTTAGCGAATAACATTTGCTATTACATTTACAAATATTACATTCACATTTCTGTCATTCAGCAGCTGCACTTAACTAAGCAATTAAACTTGTTAGTGCTGGAAATCAAACCCACAATTGTCCAGTTAGTTGTCTGACCTAAAAAAAATAACACAGGAGACTCCTTCCTTTTTGAGATAAAAGTCCCTTTACAGAAAGATTTTCCATTAAAGAAAATATACAACTTTATTTTCTGTTTCTGGTAAGAAGTTAAATTTGTGTAAAATTAGTCATAAATTATGTAAATCGTAAAACGTATGTTACACTGTTGCTATAGGAAAAGCACAATAAACATCTGTTGTGTTTAAAGAAACAGGAAATTAACTGCACCATTTTCATTCATTCATTCATTCATTCATTCATCTAGTAACCCACGGGCTCGCGAGGGTCTGCTGGAGCCTATCCCAGTGCACATAGGGCAAGAGGTAGTGGTACACTCTGGACAGATCATCAGCCCATCGCAGGCTGCAACAGATTATTTATAAATAAAATAAATAAAGAATACTTCGATGATTTATGCACCTGTCCTCCTCTCACACTCAGTAATCACTTCTGCTTAGAATGACCTCACATTGATGGCCGGCAAATTAGCTGTGATGTTAAGTATGGATGTTCTAATGAATAACTTCACCTAGATATTAACTTCATCTAGATATTAGTGAGACTTTTGTGAGACCGTTGTGAGATTTTGGTAAAATCAAAACAATATCTGTTTTTATACTGTGACTTTTTTCTACACATTAGACTCTGCTTGACTTTATACTATATAGCTATAAAAGATATAAATTCAGAAACTAAAAATATATAAAATATAAATGAGGTGCATAGGTTTTTTATTAGTTTGATTTTTGTTACAGTTTTTTCCTTCTCAGGAGGTTTTCTCTTGCCACTAACCTGCTGACATCGTTGTTTTAAGGCACTAAATAAATCTAAAATACTTTACATTTAAATACCATATGTTTACAGGGTGTGTCATATCCTGCATGTCACGGCATCTGGGCCAAATGGGCTCCACCTCTCGAAAGAAGCCGACTGGCCACGACAGCATTCTGTGGTGAGACAGGCAGCACAAAAATTATAATGAATTATTTTTTACTACATTATGAATTTAAATTAGTATTCGCTTTAATTACATTTATTTAATTTTTTTAACTTATGCTATATTTATGTATAGCTAAATATCATAATGGGTCTGATGTTGTCTCACTACTATACTATAATGTATCCTCTAGGTGGGGGTGTCCCTTTCCTATGTTAAGGATTCTCCTGGGTATTCTAGTTTTGTTTTTGATACATGTACTTAAGACATCATTAGTGTGTGATTACACGTGCAAGTGTGTGCGTGAGTCCTAAGTCTCCTGGCATAAATTTCAGGTTCCCTGTAACCCTTTGTAGAATTTCATTCATTCATTCATCTTCTTGCTCACTTATTCCCTAATTTGGGTTTACGCCAGTCCATCTCAGGGCAACACATAGACAAACAACCATTCACACACACATTCCCTCCTATGGACAATTTACAATCACCAATCCACCTCATCTACATGTTTTTGGACTTTGGGAAGAAACCGGAGTACCCGGAGGAAACCCACGCAAGCGCGGGGAGAACATGAAAACTCCATATATGGATTTATGGGCGCAAACTAAAAAGCTTTGTTCTGTTTCTAAATCAGGGTCGTATGCAGGGGCAGTGGTGGCAATGCCTCTGGCTGGTGTATTAGTGCAGTATACTGGATGGTCCTCTGTTTTTTATGTCTATGGTACGTACCAGTGCTCACACTCACACACAATTTGGCTAGAAGTGTTTACTGGCTACTGTATTCCTGACCCACTGATGGTCCCTGGAAACGAAATAGAATGATCAGTTTTATTTGATAATATATTATGCTTCACAATTTCCTGTTTCCTGTTCTTATTGGCAAGTTTTTCACTCTGATTTTCCTACAGGTAGTGTCGGAATACTGTGGTATCTTTTTTGGATTTTGGTATCGTATGAGAGTCCAGCTGTTCATCCTACAATTAGTCCAGAAGAGAGGAAGTACATTGAGGATGCCATCGGAGAGACCGCGGGCCTGGTTAACCCCCTACAGGTTCTGCTTTACTTTAAAGTATCTGAATGTTGTACCATCAGTATAGTTGGAATAGAAGTTTTTTATGCATATATACATTCCTGCAGAGTACAAATACTTTCTTTATAAAATCTCAGCTTAGGAAATGAAAGTTAGCCCGAACATGACGCCCCTTGGAGCAGAGAAGCTTGAGAACCTTGCTCAAGGGCCCGACAATGGACAGATAAGGATGGTTGGTGCTGGAGCCAAAACCTTAATCGCTCCTATTATATATTAATGTTTAATATAAGTCAATTTAACGTATAGCCTTGATAAATAAATTTGTGTATAGAGTTTCAGAATAATTTACTAGTTTGCTAAACACACATAACCCCACGCTAACACACATTTTCTACCCACTTTAAGCCTTGCATTAACTCTCAACACTCCCAACAATCCTTGGTATATGGATTTATTCTCCTATTTCATGCGGTATTATTATCAAAGCGAGCGACTGACTCCATCTTTTGTGCTCCCTGCAGAAATTCAAAACCCCTTGGCGTCATTTCTTCACCTCTATGCCAGTGTACGCCATTATCGTGGCCAACTTCTGCAGAAGCTGGACCTTCTACCTGCTCCTCATCAGCCAGCCTGCATACTTCGAGGAGGTTTTTGGCTTCGAGATCAGCAAGGTGAAGCACAAACTTGCGTCGTGTACGCCTACGTAGAACAAAATAGCCAAAGACAACAAAATACCAAATGTGTAGGCAGTGTCAAGCGTGCATTTGTACATAACCGCCTCCTCAACATGTGCGCAGATATTTTTTTTTCTTCTTCTCAGATTGTAGCTGAAATGGAGATCTTCTGAGTCATAGGCATGTTTGTGGTTGAAAGCTTACTTTTCTGTCAGAAGATATTGAGATATTTTTTGCGTCTTTTCCTCAGGTGGGGTTGGTATCCGCTCTTCCGCACCTGGTGATGACCATCATAGTGCCGCTTGGGGGCCAGCTGGCTGACTACCTGAGATCACACAACATAATGAGCACCACTAATGTCCGAAAGCTCATGAACTGCGGAGGTCAGAGTGGGTGAATGAGGACAAAAACAAGAAAGAGAGAGAGAGAGAGAGAGAGAGAGAGAGACAGAGAGATCTGTTTGTGTTAGACTGGGTGTAAGAGATTGAATGTGTGCATGTGTTTGTGTGTGAGTCTGATTTTTTAATTTGGTTTATCTGCTGGGATTAGATTTACTGAGGCATAGTTTCATACAGCGCTTAAAAGGAACACTGTGGTCATAATCTATCAAACACAATCTCTCTCTCTCTCTCTCTCTCTCTCTCTCTCTCTCTCTACCCCTTGCATCACATGCTTGCTATCTTTCTCATGTTTAAAATATTGATAAGTGGATACTGAGAATAAGAGAGTATCCATTGCTCATTGTATCAGTACAGTGTTTATATAAAAATAAAATAAAATAAAATAGCACTGAGAACATAAATAATTAAACATTTCATAAACTTTTCTTTTTCCATCATCACCCACATAGAAATATATTAGCATACTTAAGGACTTAGTAGGGTGTATTCATTCATTCATTCATTCATTCATCTTACCCGCTTATTCCCTAATTTGGGGTCACAGGGGTTTGCAGGAGCCAATCCCAGCTCACATAGGGCAAGAGGCAGGGGTACATCCTGGGCAATTTACACTTACCAATCAACCTAATGTACATGTTTTTGAACCGTGGGAGGAAACCGGAGTACTCAGTGGAAACCCACACATGCATGGAAAACTCTGCACAGAAAGATCCCGACCCAGAAATCGAACCCGGGATCATCTTGTTGTTACCCCCACTTAGTAGGGTAATATTTAGTAATCTGTAATATATTCCAGTCTATACTTCATCTTACTGAAAATCTAGTTTACTACAATAAACTAGAAGATGGTGAAGTGGTGGCTTGGTGTGTAAGGTGTTGGACCGATATCAGAATGACAGGGGTTCGATACTAAGCCACCACTGTGGGCCCTTGCACAAGGCCCTTAACCCTCAGTTGTACAAAAGAGATAGTGTATGTTGCTCTTATCTGTAATGTAAAATAGTTAATTATTGCTTACATGTGGCAAGTGGCGGCTTGGTGTTGGACTAATAACAGAATAGGCCTGCGATGAACGAGCAACTAGTCCAGGGTGTACCCCTACGTTTCGACCCAATGTGCGCTGGGATAGGCTCCAGCATACCCCTGTGACCCCGAATTAGTGAATAGAAAATGAATAAATGAATGAATATCATTTCACTCTGTAGTTCTCCCTACATAGTTAACAATTGTACACGATATATATAAAAATCGTACACGATAACACAATAGCTATATTAGCTATTGGAAATGACAATAAATCATAACCAGCTTTTAAAATATTCCGATTATGGAAACCAGAGTGCGTTTAAACAACAGTGAATAATTAATTCATGTTTGGTGTCTCGTTTCTGAGGCGTGGATTTATTTTCTGCGACATTTTACAGCTCAAGGACACATTTTCATGTTTTAATAATGACCTTTTTTCGAGTACATCATTGTTTCTATAGTAACAGCACATTTTTAAGGACGTACAACCGACGCTTCACGTAAACAGATTTTATGGTCAGGATGTGATATATTCAGTGAGGAGACAGTTTTTAGCATTAGTTATTAATTGCCACCACAGCACGTTCCTAACATACACTTCTTCTTCTTCTTCTTCTTCTTCTTCTTCTTCTTCTTCTTCTTTTGTCTGTTTTCTTCAACAGTCTCCACAGCGAATCATCTGCCTGCGTTCAACCCTATCGTCTGCATGCTCTTTACTTACACCCACTAACTTTATATTCTCATTTATCACATCCATGTCTTTTTGCCTTCTGCCTTGCAGCTCTATTTCCAGCATTCTACCAATATTTCCACTATCCGTCCTCCTCTGCACATATCCAAGTAATCTCAATCACTTCTTACTGATTTCGCACCTGAAACTTAAGCTATCACTCAAATGTAATATTCTTTCTCATCCTTGTCATCCTAAACACCACCTGTAAGCTCCACCCACCAAATAAATATTTACCACTAGTATTTTTATCCTTATATTTTATCCTTATCCTTATATCCTTGGTTAGCAGGCTTACCTTTCTGTTGAATTTCTGTCTGCTAGCTTAGAAATGCTGCTAGTGCCAGCCATTGTTAAACCAGGCCTCAAACAATCCGGTATGGAATTGATGATTGGCAGGATTAACCTGACTATGCTTTACACCGGGGCAGTGCAGTGGGATAGTGGTTAACACAATCACTTCACCCCAGGTTCGATTTCCCAGACGAGGGATCTTTCTGTACGAAGTTTGCACTTGCGTGGGTTTCTCTGGGTACCTTGCTTTCCTCCCACAGTCCAAAAACAAGTGTGTGTTTAAGCGAGTGAATGTTGTGTGTTATGCAGGATTCGGAATGGAGGCAACACTGCTACTGGTGGTGGGATTCTCTCACACTAAAGTAGTGGCTATATCCTTCCTTGTCCTTGCTGTCGGTTTCAGTGGCTTCGCAATCTCAGGTTAGAAAGCAATCCATAACAAAATACCTAATACATAGAGATGTTACACAAACCAGGCACATGGTACAATATGATGAAAAGAACTCAATCCCACCTCTCTCTCTTTCTCTCTCTCTCTCTCTCTCACTTGCTCACAGGCTTTAACGTGAATCATTTGGATATAGCACCACGATATGCCAGCATCCTGATGGGAATTTCAAATGGAGTGGGCACCTTATCGGGCATGGTGTGTCCCCTTATAGTGGGAGCTATGACCAAACATAAGGTAGATGCTAATAATAATACCAAGCTCTCTCTCTCTCTCTCTCTCTCTCTCTCTCTCTCACACACACATACATAAACCCACCAAACAACAAACAATTGCCTGGCTTTGGGACACACGTGGAAATAACAATATATGTATAATATATTTAATGAATTCATGATTAACGATTAACATTTACAAAGGCATAAAAACTATAATGTGTCTTATTGTATGTCTTTTTCACAGACACGAGAAGAGTGGCAATATGTCTTCCTTATTGCATCATTAGTCCATTATGGGGGTGTAGTCTTCTATGGTATGTCTTTTGTTTTGTCATTAAAATTGATATTTTTTATGTTAAAATCGATCTTTAAGTGTTTAAAACTTGGGCGGCGCGGTGGCGTAGTGGTTAACACGGTCACCTCACAACAAGAAGATCTCGGGTTCAATTCCCGGGCTCTGTGTGTGGAGTTTTCATGTTCTCCCCACGCTTGTGTGGGTTTCCTCCGGGTACTCCGGTTTCCTTCCACAGTCCAAAATCATGTACTTTAGGTTAATTGGTGAGTCTAAATTGCCCATAGGAGTGAATGTTGTGATGGACACCAGTAGACCCCCCCATGACCCCCAATTAGAGAATAAGAATGAATGAACTGCCCGTAGGAGTTGTGGTTGTTCATCTATGTGTGGGGCCCTGCAATGTGACCCTGAATTATGAAATGAGCGGTGAATGAATGAATGAATGTAGTTTGGTGATTACTACTCTTTTATCTGTCATATCATGTTAATTCCATAAGCTGAAGTATAAGGAAGAGGGGAGAAACACTTTCCTCCAAGTGTGTTACACTGTCTTTTGAGAAGTTAGTGTTCTGGGTACACAATAGTGTAGTGAGTAGATAGGATTTGTGTATAGTCACCTGACTAGACACAACCAGCAAGGAAAATGTTTGTATAATCATACTCACAAGTGTCTCTAATGTAATGATGGAATCCCTTTTGAGTGTGGTGCCACCCTCAGTCAGCTCAGTCAGTTTTCCCTTTCCATTTCTTTTCACCGTATTTCTATTCACAGGGATATTCGCATCAGGAGAGAAGCAGCCATGGGCTGATGCTGAGAACACCAGCGAGGAAAAATGTGGCATCCTGGATGAAGATGAACTGGCCAATGAAACTGAAGAGCTTTACAGAACAGGTGGACAGTACGGCGCCATTAACCAGCCAAACACTGCAGGGCCAAACGGGAGCGGAGGTGGGGGCGGAGCTGGATGGGTGTCCGACTGGGATAAAACAGAAGAATATGTCCAACCAGTCGGGAGAAACAGTTATTTCTATGGAGAAAACGGTGAGAGGGATCTCACATAGTGGCAATGGAATACATTTAGTCCCAGAAAATTTAGCAAATATTTCCCTGCACAGAGACACTGAGTAATTTATAGCTGAACCCTCAATGTCAATCCCCCTGCTGGGCAAAGCTTTTGTTTAGATATACAGGGACACCCATAGAAATCCGGGGTCTCTTTATACAATTGAATGCATTCTTGTACACAGGCTGCTGAAATCAAACCCAGATCTGTGCATGTTTGCCCACTGACTAAAATTCAATAATTAGCTTTGGAACTGTAGAGTTCAAAGGCATCTCCAAGCAGAATCAATCTAAGGCTACTAGCCTTCCCAACAATATATATATTAACGTATATGATTTGAATAATCAAGGGCCTCCCTGTCACCCCGAATTAAAGAATAGGTTAGAAGAATGAATGATCAATGGTGACAATTATTAGTCATTTTGGCAGCACAAAAAATTAGGCTCCTCTAAAGACTTGGGTCGACCCTGATAGAGTCAGTAAGGTAGCCAACGGTAAATGTAAGTACCGTATTTTTGGGGACTATAAGGTGCACCGGATTATATATTAATGAACGGGTATATTTTCGTACATAAGGCACACCAGATTATATTAAATAGTACTTTATTACTCTGCGAGACTCCTGACTTTGGTAGCCGTAATGCTCTGACAATCTATCCAACGGTGCAGCTCCATAGCTTAAAAAAGTCACACTAAAACATTTTGATAGATATTTAAACATGTTGTACAGTAACATGGGTTCGAGGTCATTAAACACAACCAGAATAAATACATAAGGTGCACCGGATTATAAGGTGCACTGTCCATTTTTGAGAAAAGGATTTTAATTGTGCCTTATAGTCCGGAAAATACGGTAGTAAAACTGTCTCCATTCAAACCAGGAGCCTGTTTTTATTATCTACTTTTTCCATGTATTAAATTGGACTTGTGTGCAAGTTGTTTGGCTGTGTATCACAAATAAAGAGCCAAAATGTTTCCAACAACACAACACAAATCACAGCCAAGTTAACATTATTTATAAACCTACATGTTATAAAACCAGATAAAGTTTTAACCTAATAATAATTGTGCTGTCTCCAGATGTTATGTTATGTGATGTTAAAATCATGATGACCCCTTATCCCCTGACAAACAGCAGATAATTATCCAGCTGACTATAGTGTTGAAAGGTGAGGTAGGTAGCAATAAACATAACTGGTACATTTATTCATTCATCTTCTTACCCGCTTATTCCCTAATTCGGGTCACGGGGTTTGCTGGTGCCTATCCCAGCACACATAGGAGTACACTCTGGACAGTTTGCCAGTCCATAGCAGGCAACACATAGACAAACAAACACACACACACACACACACACACACACACACACACACACACACACACACACACACACACA
>JAOTRA010000018.1:9397860-9415759 GCA_026260255.1 Pseudolaguvia tuberculata
GTGTGTGTGTGTGTGTGTGTGTGTGTGTGTGTGTGTGTGTGTGTGTGTGTGTGTGTGTGTGTGTGTGTGTGGATGTATATTTGTGCGTGTGTGTATATGTGTGTATGTTGGAAAGCTATAGAAGCACCGAGTTGTAATGTGAAGTACGTCCTTGCATAGAAAGAAACCCGTTAGACATGCTTTCTAAATATCGCATTACTTATTGCCAGTAACACACACCATGTTGTTAAATCCTGACTTCTTGTCTGTTCATCGGCCAGCACTTAGCACAAGACAATTTCACACCTTTAGAGACAGAACATCCAAGGTTCAGTTGAGGCAAAAGGAATTCATTAGACAAAGCAGATGGAATGTCAATGATGGAAACAGTTCATGTGGTGTCCTATATAATGTGATGTTTCTACAGTTTTTGTTTATTCTTTTAGTCTTTCTCTCTTTCTCTCTCTCTCTCTCTCTCTCTCTCTCTCTCTCTCTCTCTCTCTCTTTCTCTCTTTCTTATTCTCGTTTGCCTACAATGCTGGGATTCTGATTCTGTGTGAAGAATGAATAAGATGTTAGATTCTTTTTTTTTTGTCGGAAAAGTGAATTAATGTACAATAAAACGGATGAATTAAAACATCGCTTTGCTCTAATTGTTCTAACTGTTCATATTAATACAGATTAAAAATAAAATTATAAATTTCTTGTCTAATAGTATTTATAGTTTGAGGAAATATTCTCCTCATGCAAAGTTGTTTTTATTCTCTAACACGCTCTCTTTCTCTCTCTTTTTTCTCTCTATCTCTTTTCTTTCTCTTCTTTTCTGTCCTTCTCTCTTGTGTTTTCACTCTCCTTTTCTTCACTTTTTCTCTCTCCTTCTCTCACTTTCTATTTCTCTCTCTCTCTTTTTTCCCTTTTGTCTTTCTCTTGTTCACTCATTCTCTCTCTTTCTCTCTGTTTTATGATATGTGTACATAAAGTGATGTAAAAAGTCTCTCTCCTTCTCTCCCTCCCTCCCATTGAGGGCATCTGCTCGACTCTAATCTTTGCCTAAAATCACTAGGATAATCCCTTTATCCATCTGTCCATAGGGATGGGACATAGAAAAGTATTACGGTTACCTATATTGGTCTGTGTGGCTGCTGACATCTCCTGGTAAAAGCCTGTAAACATCCTATAATACTTAACTGCTATAAAAGTTAAGGAATAACCAAGGATGAGCGATAAATGATTACTTATGATTACATAAAAAAAGGAAAAAGTATGATTACAGTGGATGAGATTTTAGTTACTATTATGTGATCATCTGATGTCATCAGTGTGAGCCAGCCATCTTTAAATTCGAAACAAAAACAGTGGTGGCTCAGGATTAATGATTCAACTTTTGATTACTGATTAGAAAGGCAGGGATTTAATACCCAGTATAGTACTAGTACTAGTGCTACCGCAGGTCTCTTGTGTAGGCCAATTAGCTTTTGATTACTGTATCATAACTGCCCGTGGGCTGGGAACCTAACTGCATCACTCCCTGGAATATGTGATAAAAATAGATTAACTGAGTTATACATGATAACTGAGGGGAACGAGGCAATGACGTAATGTGACGTAACTCAAAGGGTGTGTGCGGAAGGGGGGCAGTTAAGTGAAGTTGTTTTTCATCATGATATGGCAAGTTTCACTAAATAAATCCATATCCATTAAAGCAGGACATCTATATCAACATTTACACAAATACATCCAGAGTTTATTAATAGTAATATACTCCAATTATTGGCAAGCAACATATTGATTAGTTTAGATACCAAATAATAAAATCTAGTGTAGAAGATAAATGAATGAATTTTATTACAGGGCAGCACAGTATTGTGGTGATTAGCAAGGTCACCTCAAAACAAGGTCTCGGGTTCGATTCCCAGGCTGGGAATCTTTCTGTGCCGAGTTTGCATGTTCTCCCCACACTTGTGTTGGTTTCCTCCAAGTACTCTGGTTTCCTCCCACAGTCCAAAAACGTACATTAGGTCGATTGGTGATTCTAAATTTTCCATCGGAGTGAATGTGTGAGTGGTGTGTGACCCTGTGATGGACTGGCGACCTGTTCAGACCTGTTCCTGCCTCTCCCCCTATGTGCGCTGGTATAGGCTCCAGCAGACCCCTGTGACCCCGAATTAGGGGATAAGCGGATAAGAATATGTATGAATGAATAAATGAATGAATGTTATTACACCAAATGTTCTACGTCGCAGTGACTTAATCTCACTATGTAGGGCGTAGAGCGCAGACACTTCACCCGCCATGTCCTTTTAACGTAACACGGGAACTTCATTGGGCCACACTAGCGCCAGAATTATAGGAAAAGATAAACCGCTTTGTAATTGGCTACATTTTGTTTCCTTTGACCTTTCAACCAATAGTTTATCAGGTTGTACCAAATCTCTAGATTCGATTGGTTCCTTTTTTGCTTATAGCCCCGCCCCTATTCGCCCACAATGAAATAGGGAGAGTCTTGACCAACAAGAGCTAAATGTATGAATAGTTATTGAGGATTTTTACTTCTGAATCTCAGAATCTTGTAACTCTTTGCTGCTGTATTAAAATACAAATATTTTTGCTTTTGCGCAGGTTTTGGAGTGAATACGGTTTTTCTTTTGTTAGTCCGATTAGTTTTAACTGTCGTTAAAGCGACCGTAATGCGGCTTAGTGGCTAATCCCTGCTTTTCATTTCAACTAATTGGCTTCTGCACGTTTGTTTAAGAAATTGCAAAGTTCTAAATATTTCCAAGGTAAAAAAAAATCTTAAATATGATAATAATAATATTAAGGTGGCTAGTCGCTTTGTTCAATATTCTTTCTCACAGTTTTAATTGAAATATTAAAAAGCTAACTGCTTAGCATAATTAGCAAACGTTAGATAAGCTTAGGTTTGATGACTAAACTTTTGACAGTGATGAGTAAAAAAAAAAAAAAAGATTGTAACTCATTTTAAAGAAATGTGATAACTTTAGAAAGTCACGATCTTCAACAACAGTTGTATTTTAATTTCTAATTGATTCCCAGTTCCTACTTCCTATATGAATTTACTATGTAGAGAATTCATTTATAATAATTACGTCATTTATCGTGTACTGTAATATTCTATAGGAAGCCATTTTGAATATATATCCCATAGAACTAGAATTAGATCATTATAAATAGTTTCTTTCAAAACTTGACATTTCTCTTCTCTTCCCAGGATGACCGAGTATAAGTTGGTGGTTGTGGGAGCAGGTGGTGTTGGGAAAAGTGCCCTTACCATCCAGCTTATTCAGAATCATTTTGTGGATGAATATGACCCTACCATCGAGGTACATTTCACCATTCATCCATTCATCTTCTTGCCCACTTATTCCCGAATTCAGGGTCACTGCGGTCTGCTGCGCCTATCCCAGCACACATAGGGGGGCGAGAGGCAGGGGTCGCCCTGGACGGGTCGCCAGTCCATCTCAGGGTAACACATTCATTCCTGTGGACAATTTAGAATCACCAATTGACCTAATCTGCTTTTTTTTTTTGGGACTGTGGGAGGAAACCGGAGTTCCCGGAGGAAACCCACGCAAGCGCTGGGAGAACATGCAAACTCCGCACAGGAAGATTCGAACCTGGGACCTTCTTATTGTGAGGCGACCGTGCTATCCACTATGCCACTGCACCGCCCACATTTCACTTTTCTTTAATAAAAAGAAGAGAAAAATCTGCAAAGGCATTGGTGAATGGATTTAAAAAAAGCTTCTCTAGTCCCTGAGCAGTGAAAACAGTCAGGGTTCTAATCTCATCACCGTCAGGGTTTAATGTCCGGAAATGCGTTCCTGCGTCACCACTACACCGTTCGCCAGGTGGTAGTTTAGTGGTTTGAGCTGTTGTATTGTTAACCACAAGTGTGTGGGTTTGATTGCTAATACAACCCCCTGCTGGGCCCCAGAGCAAAGGCCCTTAACCTTCACTTGGACAATTGTATAAGAGAACTGTTATTGTAAACCTCCTACAGGTTTCTAGTGTTTTTTTCACACTGTTCTGTGTCCAGTTAATAAAAAAAACTCTTCCGAATATCACTTTCTGAAAAATGAAGAGATTGGAGATACGTTTTTCCGGGGAAAAGTTACTTCCTTTTTTATTTCCAACTGATTGTTTGTTAATTCGGTTACACAACAATTGGGTAACGTGTAGAAATTATTTTGCTAAAACACTGGCATTTTCCAGAATCGGCCATTTTTACTTTTAAAAGCTTGTTTAGATGCTAAACGCCCACAACACTAATGAATGAAGTGACACAGTGAGATTGATTGTATTAATGTTTTCCCTTCTGAAATTGTGGCAAATTTATCAGATTCCACTTTTTTTTTTTTTTTTTTTAATTAAAAAATATTTTCTTTGATAAAGAACACATACCTTCACAGTGCTTCATATCTCATCAATGAGGAAACGTGACGTCACTTCCTGTACTTATATGATTATGGGGAAAAACCGCCAGCAATTAAATCAATGTTAAAAAATGTTGAACCCGTAACCTCACGACTTCTTAGTTGTATAAATGAGATGAATAGAAGTGTTTTCCAAATACCAGAAATGTAAATGCAAATTTTAGGGAAAGTGGTAGCTCAATGGTTAAAGTATTGTAATGCTAACCAGAAGGTCATGTGTTTATTTCCCAGCATATAAAATCAAGTCCTAAATGTAAATGTTGGGGTTTTTTTTTTTTATAAGCTAAAACTGCTGATGCGTCAGTCTAATTTTTTTGTTCCATGTAATTAGCTGATTTGATTGAGGGTTGTTATCCAGTTGTTTCTCTTAAGATACATACACACAGTGAATTCCATCCTTTATCTTCATCTTTTTTTTTTAAGCTCCGTATATGATGGGAGAATACTGATGGTATGTCGGCATGTAGGCCAGTGTATTTGCATGGTGACGTTTTTGATTTTCATACTTGTGCCACATTGTATGTACTTGTGTTGCAGGTTGTATATTTATTTATGCATCCAAATTTATCTGCGGAAAAAAAGGGGGGGGGGGCGGTAATTCATCTATAATAGTATATAGACTTTACTAGTGAAGTGAGGACTGAGGTTCAGGTGCAGTTCCAGTTCACCCCAAAACAGTGATCTGTGTATAAGTTCTTCCACTCCAACCAGATTGCACCATGTCTTCATGGAACTTTGTGAACAGGGACATTGTTATGCTGGAACAGTGTTTGGGTCTCGTAGCTCTAGTGAAGAATAAAGAAATGGTTAAATGGGAAGATATGTGTAGTTCTGGAAGGTCTGGGTGTCCTGTAGATTTTAGCTCCAACCCTAATCAATCCCGAACCAACTAATCAGGATCTTTCTAGGTTTATTTCACAATTACAGGTAAGAGTGTTGAGGCAAGTTAGTATCTAAGCTCTGTAGGACACCAAAGTAAGTCCACCTCTGTTGTAGACTTATAGTAGTAGAAGTGTTAGCCTTGTGGTTAAGGAACCTGAAGACGTGTGTTTGATTCCCAGCATCACCAAAGCCACCACTGTTGGTAACACAAACAAGGCCCTTCACTCCAAATTGCTCATTTGCATAACAGGAAATAATTTGCCAATTGTTGTAAATGTGAATAAAGCACTAACGTGTGCTGATATCATTTTTATCAACACCTCCACTAATCTATGGGTTCTGCCACAGCGAGTCAGGCTAATGGCTAAAAACCAGCACGTGCCAACAATGTTCTTCTAAAGGCTATTTAAAAACCAAGATCACTAATGGACAACACTGATGCTGATGCTGTACTCTTTATTCTCTAAAGGACTCTTACAGGAAGCAGGTGGTGATCGATGGTGAGACGTGTCTCCTGGACATCCTGGACACTGCAGGTCAGGAGGAGTACAGTGCCATGAGAGATCAGTACATGAGGACCGGCGAGGGTTTCCTGTGTGTGTTTGCCATCAATAATGTAAAGTCTTTTGAGGACGTGCATCACTACAGGTAACACCGCACACGAATTTGCTTCAAAGAGAAAAACTGCTCACGGGTTAAGCCTCATCATATTGTTTTAAAAAAAAAAAAAAAAAAGAAAAATCAAGTCTTTTTATTATTGTGTTTTAATTTTTGTATATCACACACACACACTGCCTGATCTGTTTCTTGAATAGCCTTCGGTTGTATGTGCAGGGAACAGATAAACCGGGTGAAGGACAGCGACAATGTTCCGATGGTGTTGGTGGGAAATAAAAGTGATCTCAGCACTCGCACAGTGGCAACCCGTCAAGCACAAGAGCTGGCTCGAGGATACGGCATCCCGTTTGTCGAAACGTCCGCCAAAACGCGACAGGTGTGTGTCTGTGCGTATAGTACAAATTAATAGCAGTATCAGAATAACTATTGCTTTTAAAAGTAAATTCTGGACCTTTTATAAGTACTGATATTTTGAGTACTGATTGGTAGAATGTTAAAGGTTTAAACTGCCCAACCTTGGTAAACAGAATTGCAACCCAGCACCACTGCTGGCCCCTTAAACAAGGCCCTTAATTCTCAATTGCTCCATTTGTAGAAGTCACTCTGGATAAGGGTGTCTGCCAAAAACTGAGCAGCTTGGTACTGCTGGGAATTGAACTCACACCCTTCCGGGCAGTAGTCCAACTTCACTGAGCCTCCACTTCCCGCAGCAGCAGTTAGTTATGCAACTCAACAGACGCCCTGTTACTGCAGAACCAACATTTACACAAATGTTCATCGGTTCGAATTTTGAGGATTGTGTGTATTTGTTACTGGCTCACTCTAATTGCACTTTTTTTATTTTTCTTTCTGCCTGTTCTACTTCAGCAGGTGGTAATATTCACAGCTTGTCGTAACATGGCTGGCTTTTCAGTGTGAACTTTATGCAAATGAACATTTTCCACTGCATCACGTTCAGCCAGTCCGACAAGATCGTCTGCATTACTTCGTCTAAACACACTTGCTTTGAACAAAGTGTGTGATTGCACCATGTCTACTGATGAGGGTACATTTTATTGCACAATTTCGGTTTGGTGTGCAGACAGATGAGCAACTAAGATGAAGTAAACACACAAAATAAAAAATTACGACTAGGAAGTGATAGTTTGGCTCCTGTTGACAGCTTTTAAAGAAAACAAGAAATCTCCCAACAATAAGCTTCTGACTGATTCTATGGGTGTGAACATTTCTGGATTGACTCTGCCGTCAAGAATAAAAATTAAAAATGCCTTTATGATCACCAGAAATCATCTGAAGATTAATATTAATACATTCTTGATTTATGGTCATAACAGGGACTTGATGTAAAAAGCATAGGACTAGTGAGATAGCGGGCGAGCTAAATGAACAGGTGGATAGATGGTTGGACGGATGGCAGAGGGATATTTGTAAATAAATGAAAAGAAGAAAAAAAATGACAATGGCGTTGTGTTGAGATTGCGCTAAAATCATTGACTTGATAAAGGGGGATATTATGATAGAAGATTGAGGGATGAATGGAAATCTAACGAGTAGTAGTGTGATGGATACAGTTCAAATTTGAAAATGGTCTAATTAAAGGCCAGTGCAGTGACAGTGGTTGGCTCACAGCAAGAAAGTCATGAGGTCTCCACTGGGTACTCCAGTTTCTTCCCAAGGCCCAAAATACATTCGGTTGATTTGGTCATTCTAAATTGCCCATAGGAGTGAGCGTATATGTAAGTGGTTGTATGTGTGGCCCTGTGATCTGTCCAGGGTGTACTTCCTGCTTCTCTCCCTATGTGCACTAACACTACAGTAGAACCTGGTGATCCAGAATTGGCTACACTTTTTTTTTTTAAAGGTAAAAAAAACAAAATTAAAAACCTACCACTGCTTACGGTGCACCTTATGTATGAAAATGTACCTGTTCATTGAAGGAGGCTTATCTGGTGTACCTTATAGTCCGAATAATACGGTAATTGTGTTATGTCGTACCATGGGATTGTGAAGAAACGTGGTTTCATTTCATGGTGCACTGCTTCTCCTATATATGGTTACCATGAAGAAGCTTCTTGAAGCTGAACTTCACACTGACTGTTTCCCTGCAGGGTGTGGAGGAGGCTTTCTACTCTCTGGTTCGGGAGATCAGAAAGTACAAGGAGACAAACCGCAGCAACAAGAAGAGTAAGAAACACCAACAGAGACGTTGCACTCTTTTATAGCAAAGCTACATTTTGCACTACATTCCTGGAATAGCACTGCGCATACACACACACACACACACACACACACACCTGCTGTAGCATTTCGACCCTTCTGCCTCCATTTAATGCAAGGTCCCAAGCAGGAAGCTCAAACTGTGCCGTGGCTGCTATATGCTTTGGGTTTTCGGGGTTTTTTTCTTTGGGTGTACATCGTTGGCCAAAAGCAGAGCTTCTTTGTGTTGTAAACCTTCAAGTTTTTACGCCATTGAAATTTATCCCCTCATGTTCCAATTTTTTTTTTTTTTTTACTTTTTGTAGCATGTATTCACTTTTTTCCAACAAGTTAGTGTTCTCTAAGCAAGCCACTGCTCTTTGTAACCACTATGAATTTATGCTTAAAAGTTTGCTATGCAGTGTCAGATCTTCCCCTTCCAACCCTATCATCACCAGCACTATGGAGGTCAAGCTCAAGCTGCTCGCTCTTATCATTTCCACTGAAACCCATGTGCCATGTCTGGCTCGATCTCAGGTCCCGCACTGGGGTCAAAACACCTTTTGATACATTCCCTGTTTTAGTAACGAGATTTGGGAGATTTATGGAATTTTATTAATTAAAAAAAAAAAGGAATTTGGGTAACACTGCGTGTCCTGTGTTTTTGTCTTATTAGCTGCGTAATAGTGTGAAATGGGGTTATGTAATTAAAGAATAAAAGATGACTGGAGGGGATAAAAGAACAATCATACGTTGTAGCTGCATGGGGGTTGTTGATCTGTTTCTCAGTAGAGACATATTGAACACTTACTTTAGGTTAGGACTATGTTTTGGGCTTCATCGCCGCAGCTAATTGTCTCCTGTTGAGTCTAAAGACAAATCCTCCACATACCTTTCATAGAAAATAAGTGTTTCTTGCAATTCTCAATCGATTTTTCTCATTTGCAGGGTATAATGGTTAGCATGGTCTCCTCACCACCAGAAGGTCCCTGGTTCGAAAAGTTTCATCCCACAGTTCAAAAGCATGTACATTAGGTTGGTTGGTGATTTTCTAAATTGCCCTTGGGAGTGAATGTGGCGTTTCATCTATGTGGGCCCTGTGATATACTGGCAACCTGCCCCTCACCCTATGTGTGCTGGGATAGGCTCCAGCAAATTTGGGAAGAAGCGGGCGAGATGAATGAATTCACTTATTCCTCTTCCAACTCTATTTCCGTAATTCAGGGTCACGGGAGCCTATCCCAGTGCACATAAGGTGAGGGGCAATTTAGAATCAACCTAATGTTCATGTTTTTGAACTGTGGGAGGAAACTTGAGTACCCAGAAAAAAAAATCCATGAGTACGGGGAGAACACAGTACCAACTTTGCACTGAATCAAACCCTGGACTATTTGACTAATTTTGCCTTATTAAAATGGTGCACTGAAACTTGTCATTTTTCATATTTAGGTTGTAATACTGTATATAGTCCTAGAAATATACAGACATTATAAAGCAACACATACCAAAGTAAATGTTTCTAATTACAATAAATAAATGTTAGCATATTTTTTGCTTTTGGTAACTTTCATTTAGGAAATATTTTACACTGCAGAAAAGCCGTCTCTTACCTCTGGGGTTAATAAGTAATGACCCCATACATTTACAGGATCTCCCGTAAAGGAAAATGGGAGCAAAATCCCCAATGCAGCCTTGTACAAAAAAAAAGCTTTTTATTTTTCAAGCGCATTGTGTACAGAAAAAAAAGTATCCAGTACATAAAAAGTGAAAATCAGAATGGACAAATTCTTTTACCAGCTGAAACGTGAGACAAGCTTCTCCTGATCGCAGAGGTCTTTCTGAACCTTCTTCCTCATGTAGAAGATGGGACAGTCTCGACTAGACGGAGAGAATTAGTGAGAAAACGGAGACAGTGTTTACAGGAGATGTTCTAAACCCCTAAGCAACCATAGAAACTGTTGTGTTGATGGACAAAGTTAAAATTACTTGTAATATTATCAGCATTGTGCTGGAGCGATATACGCCATCCATATCAATCTAAGCCAGTTGTAGTTCCTCCCCAAAATTCATTCATTTTCTAACCTGCTTATTCCCAAAGTCCCATGGGTCTGCTGGAAGCCTGTCCCAGTGCACAGGTCGCTAGTCCATCGCAGGGCACACAGAAACAACCACACATTTTTCCTGGAGGATTTAGCTCCAACTTGCCTCAACATGCTTACAAGTAAACCGAGCAAAATCTTGATTAGATGGTTCAAGTATGTTTGATTAGGGTTGGAGCTAAACTCTACAGGACCGAGATCATCTTTGTATGTTGTAGCATTAGGTTTTTCAGGAACTCTGTTCCAATGAATAATAAATACTGTTCCATCATTCACACAATCACAGCTGCTTGTATAAGTAAGCACATGTTTGTTAGAGGTTTTCTGTCCTGATTTGATTATCAAAACCAGGTTTGTGTGTTCCAGTCAATCAGAAACTAGGAGATACCATTTCAGATGCGGGTGAAGCAGAGATCAAGTGAATTGGTATCTCCCAGCCTCTGACTGATATTACTTTCTAAATCCTGAAGAATATACCATTGAATGCTGTTAATGAGGCAGAGGCAATTGCGTCATCCCCGCACCAGTCACACCAAGGCTATGATTTTACTTCTCTGTAATTATATCTTCCCCCCAGTATCAGTTTGTTCTGCCACATAACCTCCAGGGTCAATATGTTAAAAATTAGTGTTAACACTGGCGCCACGGTGTAATGGATTAAAACGCAGAAACAAGTTGTGTTCCATCAATCCGGGTTCGATTCCATGGATGGACTGTATATAATCTATTCAGTTCAGACTCTTGATGATGTAGCTGTCTGTAACCATGACGATGAATCCAAAGGGAATTTTTTTAATTTTCTAAACTACTCAACAAAAACTCGTTTGAATACGCAAATGTATGGACAATATGTTACTTGTACACAATAGGTATTAGAATTAACACACACACACACACACCTGGTACACAGCACATCTTCATGTAGGGAGCCCTGGCAGCGCTGACACTGAGTCCATAGACGAGAGAATTTCTCCTCCAGTGTTGACAGATTAGCAATCTGAACCGTTCAGAGTCACATGATCCAGTAAATACATCAGAACACAAAGCAAAAGAATCATGACAAATTTATCATTCACTGATGAAGCCAGACCAGTTACACACCTCTTTTTGGTAGAGCTCAGATTCCTTCTTCTTGCAGAAATCACATACAGCAGCTACAGGAAAAGAGGAAAAAAAAGCTTTATTACACACAGACAGACACACACACACACACACACAACTATTAAAAGCTCTGGACCTTTTTCGACTGTATATGGTTGAAAATCCGTTAACAATTTAAGCTTCCCCTGGTGGGACACTGCATGAACTGTATCACTCAAAATACAATTAACTCTGGGTACAAGTAGTGTCATTCACCAGACCACCAACTACTAAATATACATTCGCCAAAAAAACACTTTACATAGAACACCATGAAAATCATGTCACTACTCAATGGAGTTTTAATTAAGTTCTGTGACACTGGTAGAAAAATATCTTTGTTCAAATGTAATTAATAAACCTTCCAAACCTTTTTTTTAAGCCGGTATGGTAGTATTAAAAACTCACCTAAAAAAATGACACTAATCGTCAAAAGTTTTTAGTCACCTGACCACATTCAAGTACAACTTTGGACTGGAAGATCTTATTAGAAAACAGGTGTTTCATCCATTACTGGGAAAATGGGAATCCATCTGGTAGATGTTTGTGATGGTGACCACAAATGTTTGGAAATATAGATTATATTTACTGTTACTCAAAATGAATAGTCCACGCCCGACTGTACATACTGTCTGTTTTAAGAACCGCCTTGCAGCCGATGCATGTGCTCCGTTTCTGTGCAAAGGCCATAAGTCCTCCTACTCTGGAGGTCAGCACAGTCTTACAGCGTGTGTGATCTCCCTCTGAAACACACACACACACACACACGTCAAATCTTAACACAGTACCCTGTAGCCGTTTTATTAGGAAGCCCTGCCTTTATTCTACTTGGTGATAAAACAGCTCAGTCCTAAACCCTCTATGTCCTTTAAGGATATATTAATTAAGTAGTATGTGGAATACAGTAGGAAAAAGTTCTCGCAATATGGCGTCTACTAACAAGATTACCCAGAAAACAATGTAACATGAACTCAACAGGACTTATTCGGTAATAAGGTGTGTTAACTTTTAAAGCTCTTAAAGGAACAAGTCAAAATACATTTATTTATTTATCCTATTTTTCTCTCTCTCTCTCTGCCTCCTTATCTTTCCGGCTCTCTCCACCTTCAGTCTATCTGTGTGTCTCTCTGTGTCTCTCATCATTCTCGGACTCTCTTCCCCTTCTGTACGTCTGTCTCTTTCTCTGTCCTCATCTTTCCTTTCATTTTCCAGCTCTCTCCCCCTTGTGTGTGTGTGTCTCTCTATCTCTCTCTCTCTTTTTCTGTCATGTTCCAGATTTCCTACCCATATATAATCAATAAGAAGCGGTATGTAGGTCTGTATTTCTCCTCCAGTTCGACACAGCATGATGATTATATCCAATCGGAAAGTCGCACTGCTCTGACGTCATAGGTCATGTGTCAGTTTCCCCACACCCAATTTTAATCATACTACTGTATATAGAACATACTTATTTACCAGGCAGGAGTAATAAATAGTATGCGATTTCCGATGGAGCCAGTGTAAGACAATAGAACGCAATTACACACACACACACACACACACACGTTTACTCACTGAGTAATACACTCTCAGCCTTGGTTTCTCCAAGTATAGGCTCAAAGATGCGCAGTAGAGGTTTGGACAGCTGTTGCTCGAGGTAGTATTCGGTGTCAATAGGGATGTTGTTCTCTAGCACATAAATGGGATCCTAAAACACACACACATGCTTTTAAGCGTATAGCAGAAATGAGATGCAATATAATATATATAATGGCAAAAGTTTGGACACCCAGAACATCACCTCTTAGTGGAAAACGGTGCTACAAAGCACATTAGCTTCTTACCTGACGTTTGCGACACACCCACCCACACACACACACACTTTACTGACCTCTGACTTCATGTACGCTGCAACTCCTTTAGCTGCCTTGATGATAACATATGGAACTCGATCACCCAGATTAGGAGCGCTGCCTGCGTCACGCTTTCGCATCCTGCAAACACACACACACACACACACTACAGTTGAATAGGGGTTTATCAATGTGTGTTTTTCAGGGCCAGGGTTGATACAGATTATTACAATTCCAGTAGGCTGATTGTCACTGCGCTTGATTGAGGTACCCTGGTTTCCTCCCAGTCCAAAAACATGTATATCAAGTTAACCGGTGATTCTAAATTGCCCAAAAGTGTGTGTGTGTGTTGTTGTTGTTCATTTACTATATGTGTGGCCCTGTAACAGACTGGCGACCTGTCCAGGCTGTAATCCTGACTCTTGTCCTATGTAAGCTGGGATAGTCTCCAGCACATTAATAAGTCACCCTCTACAGGCAGGTGATGACTGAGAAATATATCAGTGATGTCTTCCATCCAATCAGAGAGCAAGATTAAGGGGAAAATTGAAAAATGATCCTGACTAACTTACATTTTTCACATTTCTTCTGGGAAAAGTTAGTTTCAGGAGCCCAGCAGTGGCAGCTCTGTGATTCAGGAAACAGATCCCATGACGTTCCTAACTTCTAAACTTATATACAACGATGAGGTGCGTAACATATCAGGCAGTGATATTATAAGATACTAGTTCTGTATATTGTAATATGAATGTCACAGACACCAACACACACACACACACACACACACACACACACACACACACACACACACACACACACACCTCTCTGCGAGTTCCACATGGGCCTGTTTGCCTGCATACTCCTGCGCCGTACGGGTCAGCTCCTTGGTGATCACCAGTTGGCTGATGTCAATGCGGTTACACAGAAGGTCAGAGATCACCTCTTTAGCATGAGTTACAGCTCCAGTAGGATCTCTACAACATACACACACCTAAATAGTTTGTGGGAAACTCAGGCACTGTTGATAAAAAAAAACCCATCAATTTCAAATGTGTATACCTGTCTATAAGGATTTTTTGAAGGCACGTGTTGATGAGGTTGGCCACTAGAGGGCAGTTGTCTCGCCTTACGGTCTCTATCCCTTTACAGTCCATCTTATCATGCTGTGTCGAACTGGAGGAGAAATACAGACCTGCGTACCTCTTCTTATTGATTAGTAAATATGGGTAGTACACCTGAGAGAGGGGGGGGCAGAAAAAAGACATTGTGACGCAGAGGAAGAATAAATTCCTTTGAGAGCAAAAGTTTGCACTCTCTTGCGATAATAATCTAACAGAATGACCTAATAAGTAGTGTTGTGTTCAGGTCTCATTGCATTCTGGGTAATCTTGTTGGTAGACGCCCTCTTGGGAGAACCGCACATCAGTGTAATGACTGCCTTTCATGATATTAAACATTTTCACCGCTGTGGATGATATCCAATGTGGCGGTTGCTGCTGAACTGAATGACGTGTATGTTGCTACAGACTATATACATTTGTCACTGTTATTGAATTGAAGTAAATTCATTCATTCATCTTGGTCTTTCGGAATTGGAATCGAATTTGAGTGGCTTAGGAGATTCCCACCCCTAAAGACTCATGACATGCTGTTGAAATAATATCTGGATCTGTGACTCGTGGCGTTGCTTCGGGATCAGAAATTAATTCCTTTCATTCACTCATCTGCTAACCCGCTTTTTCCCTAATTCCGTGTCACTGCTGGAGCCTATCCCAGTGCACATACGGCAAGACCCAAGGATACACCCTGGACAGGTTAGCAGTCCCTCGCAGGACCACACATAGGCAACTAAATCACACACACTTACGGGCAATTTAAAAAAAATCACCAATCAACCAGGAAACCGGAGTACCAAAAGAAAACCATGAAGGCGTGGGGAGAATTGTGCACAGAAAGATCCCCTGCCCTGGAATCGAACCCAAGACCTTCTTGTTGAGAGGCGACCGTGCTAATTCATTCTTTCTTCTTCCAAATCCAATATCGTTGCTTGTGTAACCTATAACCCCAAATTCACCGTCCTACACTTTGCTTTGACATTAAAACAATGTGATAATCTGCTTCTTCAACCTTCTAGCCAATGAGAGAGCTTTAAACAGTGTGTTTTATTAACAGCTCACAAATTACAGGAACTTTACCTTCTCAAATTCCAATTTGATTGGAGGAACAAAGTGTGAAGACACCCACTCAGCCGCCTCCTTTCCTATAGTCATCGCCTCCTGCACCGTGTTCACTCCCAGTTTTACCATAACAGAGTCTGTGTCTCCGTAGATGACCTAAACACACACACACACACACAATTAACATATACACACACACAGTTCTTCTCTCACTGGAAGATTGCAGCAGCTGGAGGTGGTACCTTGGCATCGGCTGGATATTTGTTAGCGATGGTGTATCTGGATTCTACGAGCTGTTTAGTCTGTTCGATCATCTGCCTTCCGAAGCCGGTAACACTCTACACAAAATCACATGGTGCAAAGTGTTAAAAGCTTCTGGTAGTTTCTTAAGGATCATTTGAATAGAAGTGAGACAAACCTGCGAGATCTCCAAACAGGGCAGTTTGCCCACTTGTGCACCGGTGAAACCGTACACCGAGTTAGCACTGATCTTTAAAGCGAGCTGCCTGCCATCCAGCACCTGCTTCCTGAACGGGTCTGTCTCCTTCTTCAGATCGGCCTTCGCCCTGAACACGCCACCAAAACCGGAAGCATGTAACGCGAGCAGAAATGCGATTTTTAAGCATTAGCTATGTGGTACAGATGTGAATTCCAGTTGTGATTTATTTTAAAGGCTGACAATCAATAATCAGGAATGGATGGATGGATGGATGGATGGAAGGATGGCAAGCACAATCGACACTGGTGCCGTAACAGACTACAATCCGCCAAACCAGTTCTTTCTAGTCCCGTCCCCTTGTCCCATTAATAATGGCAAAATGGCCAACCATGCAATGATTTTAGGCATTTTATCTTTCAAATAAGAAATGAGTCATTTGCACTCTGGGCGGTGTGGTGGCGTAGTCGCCTCACAACAAGAAGATTGATTCCTGGGGTCGGAATCTTTGTGCTAAGTTTTCACCGCGCTTGCGTGGGTTTCCTCCGGGTACTCCGGTTTTCTTCTACAGTCCAAAATCATGTACTTTAGGTTGATTCTAAATTGCCCATAGGAGTGAATGGGTGTGTGAGTGGTTGTTGTGTGTGGCCCTACAATTGGACTGGCGACCTGTCCAGGGTATTCTCCATGCCTCTTGCCCTAGTCTCTTGCCCTCCCCGAATTAGGGAATAAGCGGGGTAGAAGATTAATTAATTAATTAATTAATGAATTTACATTGGGTTAGAAAGTCAAGTTTTGGGGCAGGACAACTTTAAAGGTATTTTGGGGGGATTTTTTGCCTTTATTGATAGAACTTGTGTGTGTGAGTGCCGACAACATGGTGTACTGGGTTAAAGCCACGCCTGGTTAAAAAAAAAAAAAAGACGACTTTGGATCGGACTTCCCGGGAAACGGGAAACTCAACTCCATTCACTTTCACTAGTCTAGAACATAGATAGAAACGATCAATTCATTGAATTATTGATTTTAAATGATCAATTATCAATCACTGTTTGAACATGCCTACTGACATGCATACAAACAATTATCACCCATCCCAAAAATGTACTCATGTTCTCCTGTGTGAGTGAGTGCGAGTGTGGATATGCTCTGACCTTTTCCGTGCACTCAGCAGGTTCTCCAGGATCTCGGGCAGGAGTCCTTTCCTTACCGAGCTTTTAACAAACTGATCTCCTGTAGGAGTCTTAATGAAATCATCTGAAGAGAGACTAATCACAAAATACAGACATTATTTAAGAACACAAACACAGTGTCTCAGACTAACACACACACACACACACACACACACCCCAGTTTCTCTGCTTGGCCTTTTTGCAGCAGTGAAGTGTAACACAGATTATGAGCCATCATGATAGACGGGTACAGCGATGAAAAATCCAGAGTGGTAATGGGCACGCTGTAGTACCTGTGTACACACACACACACACACACACACACACACGATGTGAGGATTAAACAATGTATCGATACACATTACTGATCAACTCTATACTGCCAAGCTGTTCATTTATGCAGTAAAGCCCACTTATATATACGCACGTCCGCACGCACGTACGCACGCACGCACGCCATGTAAGATCAGGTTTTAGCTAATCTGGAGCTGAGCACACAACAGACAAATGACTGAATAAGGAGTCTAAGGGAAAATATGTTAAACATTTATTGTTTTTAATTTTTAATAATCGACATTTAAAATATATATTACAATTTTCTGTAACACGAATTAATACTGAACAATTAAACATTAAATTAAATTAAAACAAGAACTAAAACAAATTTCCCTCCATTTATAGTAAAGACAAACACTCAGACTAGTAAAATGATACTGACTCTTCCAGACCAAGGTCTTTCACTTTTTGTCCCAGCATGTCCTGATGTATTTCATACCTTTTCTTCTCCTTTCGGCTGCTCCCATTAGGGGGCACCATAGCGGATCACTCTTCTCTACACTACCCTGTCCGCTACATCTGCCTCTTTCACCCCAACTACCTGCATATCTTCCTTCACCATATCCATAAACCTC
>JAOTRA010000018.1:9540593-9562201 GCA_026260255.1 Pseudolaguvia tuberculata
ACACACACACACACACACACACACACACACACACACACACACACACACACACACACACACACACACACACAAAGATTTATGGAAAGAGATATGTGAATAAAACTAACATTATTTAAGATATATAAAATAAAAGCAATGACACGACTTCACAAGACATTTAGTATCATGGATAAGAACAAAAAGAAGAAATATATAATCCATCAAAGAAGAAGAAGAAGAAGAAGAAGAAGAAGAAGAAGAAGAAGAAGAAGAAGAAGAAGAAGAAGAAAAATTTAATAAATTGATCATCAAGCTAATATTTTAATTATTAGTGAGACAAGGACTCAGGAAAAACTTTGGACAGAAACATGGAGGAGGGATTTGTCCTCTCAGTTCCAGTGTCTCTGCACCTCTAGCTGTCCTGCGAGCCGCTGCTCTTGTTCTTGTTGCGACTCAGGGGGAAGGTGGACTTGCTCTGAGGTTGGGTCATCTTGCTGGCCAGGTGGACAAAGGGTTCGATGAGAGAACGTCTGTCGGTCACCGACAACTCCCAGAGACGGACTTTCTCCTGGCGAGCCCACAGCTGAGCCGCTTCGCTATCCACACGCCTCTCCTCGGCCATGTCCAGCTTATTCCCCAAAATAACAATGGTCACCTGCATAGACAGGAGACAATTCGTCTCAAATCCATTCCATCTGCATATATCAATATTATTATTCATTCATTCCTTCATCTTCTAACCTGCTAACCTGCTAATTCAAGGTCACAGGGTTTTGCTGGAGCCTATCCCAGGGCACATAGGGCGAGAGGCAGGAGTACACTCTGGACAGGTTGCCAGTCCATCACAGGGCCACACATAAATGAACAAGCACAACCAAATTACATTCACTCCTATGGGCAATTTAGAATCACCAATCAACCTAATGTATATGTTTTTGAGAGGAAACCGGAGTACCCGGAGAAACCCCCCAGAACATGCAACCCCAGGATCTTTTTGTTGTGAGGCAATTGTTCTAATCACTTCACACACACACACACACACACACACAAACACACACAACCCCCCTTTGATTTGATTTCTTTTCGAATATATTTAAACATCTGAAGTTCAGCATTTCTACTAAAGCATATGAAGCCCCGGTTCAGACTCGAACCTCTTTCTTGTCCCGGCAGCGGTCGATCTCTTTCTTCAGAGCCTCCATGCGTTTGAAGGATTCTTTGCTATCGATACTGTAGACGAGCACAAATCCGTCAGCGAAGCCGAAGTAATGACGTGGGAACTCGACGCCGTCACGCAAACCTCGTGTGTCGTAAAACCGCACCTGCTCCCGTGTGCCTCGGTCCGTCTCCACCGAACCAATATAAATGTCCTCTAGTGTCTCCATGGGCTCAGACCCTACAACAGAAAAAAAACAAAGACCAATTCATTTATTCTATCATCTTCTAACCTGCTTATTCCCTAATTCAAGATCAGATGGGGGTTAGCTGGAGCCTATCCCAGCACACATAGGGCGGCAGGCTGGACAGGCTGGACAGGCCGTCAGTCCATTGCAGGGCCACACATAGACAAACAACCACACACACTCCTTTGGGCAAACCCACACACATGCAAACGCTGTACAGTAAGACTCTGCATGGAAATCAAACCCAGGACCTTCTTGCTGTGAGGCAACCGTGCGAACCAGTATGCCATCACACCGGCCACCAAATGATATACAGTATATGTTAGCAATACTTTTAGTGATAAACATTTTATGGTAACGCGGTAGTGTAGAGGTTAGCATGGTCACCTCACAACAAGAAAGTCTTGGGTTCGATTCCTGTACATGTACATTAAATTGATTGGTGATTCTAAATTGCTCATAAAAGTAAATGTATGTGTGTGTGTGTGTGTGTGTGTGTGTGTGTGTGTGTGTGTGTGTGTGTGTATGTTGCCCTATGTGTAGGCCTGCGATGGACTGGTGATCTGTCTAGGGTGTACCCCTGCCTCTCGCCCTAGGAGCGCTAGGATAAACTCCAGTGACCCCGAACTGAGGAATAAGCGGGTTAGAAGATGAATGAATGAATGAATGAATGAATGAATGAATGAATGAATGAATGAATGAACGAATGAACGAATGAATGAATGAGTCTTACCGGCAACATGATTTCCATACAGTAACTGTTCCAGGATGGCTGTTTTCCCAACAGCCGCTTGGCCGCATACCACCACCTTACAGCTTTTCCCCATGACCTCGCCGTACACACCCCATTCACACTAAAACCAACAAACACAATCAGGAGTTTTAGAAGAAACTTGTCAACGTATATCAAACTGATCCTAAAACCCTGATATAATCGGTTCTATGTTAAAGTGACCATTTATAACATGTTTAAACTTTTTTTGCTGATTATTACAATAACAGTAAAACCATTAAAGCCTCCATCCGGGTCCTCACGCTGGCTGTCAATTACATTTAGGATTGAGTTTAAAGGAATGTTACTCTCTTATAAATCATTCAATGGTCTGGAGAACCTAAACACACAGCTACCAGATGACATACCATGGGTTAAATTGGTAGCCATTCAATTAAATCCACACTCAAAACAAATCTGTTTAGTTCAGAATTTATTAAATAAGCTTTGTGATTACATCCCAACTAGTTGGAATCCTTTTATTTGTTTATTAATTCGAACTGTTTTCATTCATTTTAAAGCAACTGAGAAATTAAGGGTTAGGGGTCTTGTTCAGGGGCCCAAAAATGGCAGATTGCTGGTACTGAGAATTGAACCATGATCTTTCAATGAGCACTAACCCCTGAACTACCACTTCCCTTCAGTCTTTTATATTTATTACCTGTAATAAAATAATTAAAATAATGAATGAATGAATGAATGAATGAATGAATGAATGAATGAATGAATCCCAGTCTTTGGTATGTTAAGTTAGGTGTTAAGAGTTTAATTAATGTAGAAACACTCCTAAAAAATACAAATGGCCATTTTAAGGTGTGTAAACATAAAATTAACTTTATTTTAAATGATTTAAAGACACAATTCGTATTCATGTTATTATTATATTTTATTACAGTATTATATTTGACTTATAATCGAATTCGGATTAAACAAAAGGCTTTAGGTGTAATTTATCTAAGTTATATGAAATCGTTACACACTGCGGATATTTTTTTTTTTTTTTGCTAAGCTAGCTCTTAGCACTCAAACATCTGTATAGACATGTGACATGAACAGATGTTTACATGCAATAAATCAATAAAGAAGCGCTGATTGTTTTCTCATCCAATCACTGCTGATCGTTTCAGTCAAAAAAAACATGATAACGTATGATACATGCAATCGGTCTGTACTCACCAGCAGCACTTCCTGTTTACAGCCACACACGCACACACACACACACACACACACACACACACACACACACACACGCATACGTGACGGGTTGCCAAATCCGTAATAAATTATCCCAACCCATATTCTTCTGTAACATAATAACTTTGTATTGCACATTTAGTATGATGTAATAATGATAATATTAGAAACAAATGCAAATTATTAATTGACGTACTTAAAGTAATATATAGGAAATATACAGTATGGCAACATTCATTCATCTTCTGACCCGCTTATTCCCGAATCCGGGGTCGCGGGCGTCTGCTGCGCCTATCCCAGCACACATAGGGCGAGAGGCGGGGGTACACCATGGACGGGTTGCCAGTCCATCTCAGAGTATGGCAACATAATAAAATGAATCAATTTGAGCTGCTTTTAATCAACAAATATTTGGCTTTTTAATAGACCAGATTAAAACATTTGGTTGCTGTTTGTTTGGAATTTGCGATAGAGAAAATAAATGCACATCAAAATCTGGCAACCCAACCATTTAGCCCGCTCGCTTGCATAAGAAACAACGTTGACGAACGAGGACAGACTGCCATCTGCTGGACAAAGTGTCGAAAAACGACTGCAAATTATATTGTTTCGGGTTTTGTTTTGTTTTTGTCTTTTACCGTTCTTTTACCGTAGAACCCGTGAGTTCACAACAATATTCATTCATTTATTCATCTTACCCGCTTATTCCCTAATTCGGGGTCACGGGTTTCTGCTGGAGCCTATCCCACATGGGGCAAGAGGCAGAGATACACTCTAGACAGGTCGCCAGTCCATCGCATGGCCATACATAGACAAATATCCATTAACACATACATTCACTCCTATGGACAATATAGAATCACCAATCAACCTAATGTACATGTTTTTGGACTGGAGGGGGAAACCGGAGTACTCGGATGAAACCCACGAAAGAAACGACCGTGCTAACCACTACTAACCATTTTGAATAAAATTTTCTTTATTTTGAATACAGAATGCACGGGATCTGTATAAGACACCTTTTTTAAATGAAAATAAATTGAGTTTAATTCCATTTGTTCCCATAAATATTAACCTTTCCAACATGGCGGATACGTTGCCGTAAGTCGGCAGTAGCTTAGGCATAAGGTCGCCTTAGGACACGCTTTAAAGTGGAAACTGTATTTACTAGAATTATTTTTTTTATTATGACTACCGTGCACAGTCTGTGTATAACAGCTGTAATCTTATATTTAATAGAGAATAACAAACTAGCTGGAAACTTTTATTTATTGTTCTTATTTTGTTTTAGGAAGTTTGCTGGACCCTTACTACAGTCTTGAAACATGTATGTTATGCTGATTAATGATGTGAGAGTGTCCTGTGATGGACCGGTGACTTAACTGGTCCAGGGTTTAACAGAGATTACAGTCGGGATAAGATTGTATAGACAATAGATGGATGGATGGATGGATGGATGGATGGATTATTCGATTTTGTGCCAGGCTAACAATATTAATTTATTTATTAAAGTTTTTTTAATGCAAAGCGCCCTCTAGAGACTGTTTAAAGGTACAACGGCCCGGAAGGAAAATAGAACGGAGCCATTGTATGCGCATATATTATTAAGGGCGGGTCAAGGACGTAAAGAAGGCGGAGTTAAATATAAACTTATGACGTAACCCGACGCGCTGCGTCAAAGCGTTTACGCGCTGGTTCGTGGTTCTTGACAGCAAAATGGCGACGGTTGACTACAACGGGATTGCGGATGCGGAGATGAATTCACCCAGCGACGAAGAGCTGGAAAGGTATTTTAAATACAAAACCCCGGACATTTAATCCACGACAATTACACCAGTCGTGGTTTTACTTGTATTATCTCATGTATACCTTCGCGCTGGATGAAGCGTTCTTCCAAACGCTGCAGTTTTTATTGGCCTAACAGACGTGAGCAATTTTGGTTTGAATCATATTTATGGCAAATAATGTTTCTTGTTTTCTATCCCGTGCTATATATTAAAACGTTATAAACGCTCGGGGTTGTTCTGGATTGTATTGGAAGCGTAATACGTTAAAGAATCACTAAGCTAAATTAGCCTAGCCGCAAAGCACAGCCATGACGAACCGGTGCTTTGTTAGATAGTTTATAAAGTAACGCTTGGTGATACATATAAAGGTTTGCAGTCAAGCGATTTTACTGACGTAAAGATATTCCGGTTCAAGCACGGTCATTGTTTTCGGCTGTTAATGCTTTGATTTAACGACACGTGTTTATCAACCACCGTGTTCCTTATCTGGATCCCTGCCGGGCTGTGCGTGCTGTCCGCATTTAGCTCAACATCCGTAGAATATCACCTCCTGAAATAGTTCACGTATACAAGAATCGGTGACCTGCTGATAGTCTATAATATCTCCGGCTTTGGTTAATGTCGTATATGGTTAAATGATTAAAATACCTATGGTGGTCAGCTGTTAATAAATTAAATAGTTTAAAGAAGCAACATCTATCAGGTCAGGCTCCTGTTTCCCGTGTTGATCGATTTATTTGTTTTTGGAATATATTTTTTTATTTGTATATTGTGGATTTGAAAGCTAGATGAAGGTTCGCGTTGACGCAAATGACGTCATGACGTGACCGTTTTTTTACGTCGAGCGCGGAAAAGTTACAGTCGTTATAAAGTTCTAGAAGTTTCTCTCCCGTAACTGTTTGTCTTAACGAGCCCTGTCCGTTTCGGGAGTGTAACACGGAAAATAAGTGGAAAGGGGCGCAGTGGGAACATTCCAGCACTCAAAAAATCTAAAACAAGCGCCGATTTGTTGATTTATATAGATGATAATTGTATAATCTTGGAAGTGTAGACTTTTTTTTTTTTACTTCCGAGGAATGATTCCGTTAGCCAGTGACTCACCTGTACTAGTCCAATTAAAATGGTCTATTCAGCGAATATGTCCCGCCCCCTTTGTCCTAGGTGTGTCATACTGTTTTTGTCAGCGGTGTGACTGAACACTTATTGTATGCTGGGGAAGATGATGTAGATGCATCCAAAACAGTCATTCATCTGACTTCATTAAATTCATTTAAAGCCGATGGATGACTCGAACAATTATCCTGTACCTTTTCTTCAGTTCTACATCTCTTCCCTGTGCTCTGCATTTTTTCCAAGCAAAATCACAATGACTTTTTCTAAACCCTCAGCTATAACATTCTAAGCTGATCTGTAGGATTCAAATTTGGTTTGGTTTGACTTCCTGTTGCTCAGATAATTGATCACAGATTTAAATCTATGATGCAAGTTTGCTAACATATGATAATCAAACGTATATCTAATCTTTGCGGAGTCTTTTGATCATGTTTGCTGTCTTGGTATGTTTTTTTTTTTTTTGTTTACTTAAAATGAGGAAACAGTAGCAATAGATGAAGTCTATTGCTTGTTGGAATCATTAGTACAGTTGCTGTACAGTAATATCAAGGTTCAAAGTGTTTATTGTCCTGTGTACTGTAAAGGAAAAAGGTTTCCCTGTACAATGAAATTCTTACTTTGCTGTCCATACCGAATGTCGAAAGTGGAGACACAAAATAATTTACCTTAAAAAAAAAGGAGAAAAGTAAAAGTATGAATAGATACATCTTGCTCCTTTAAGTATTTTATGCCGTTATTCTTAAGTAGCTAACTATTAATTTCCTATAAAACATACCAATTTTATTTTTATACACATAATGAAATGCATGGAGCAGGAAGGGTTTTAGGTCTCGCTCCAAGACCATACCATGAACATGTAAGCCACCACTGCCCCAATTCATAGCCTATGAATTGCATAAAATGTTATCGCAGTGGCTAAGGTGTTGGACCGCTCGTTGAAACACCACAGTTTGATACCCAGCACCAGCAAGTGACCACTGTTAGCCCCTAAACAAGGCCCTTGGACCCCCCCCCCAATTGATCAGTTGTATAAATGAGATAAATGTGTCATGTTAAGTCCATCTGCTAATTGCATCTTCAGAATCTTTAGAATTGAAATTGTGATTAATGGCAACGTTTGGGTTCTGTGGTCACAATTCTTGCCTTGTGACCTACATGCATCATATTTCTTCTTTGCTGGGGTTTTTTTTTTTAATCATTTTTGATTTTAGACCATTTTTCATCCCACTTTTAAAGAATTAAAAACTGTCTTCAATAGACCTGTACTGAATTCATTCTACAGTTGTGGTCTAAAGCTAAAGAAAACTGGTAGCTCAGTGGTTAGTGTTGGGCTGGTGGTGACAATATGTCTGTCGGGCCCTTGAGTAAGGTATTTTAACCCTCAACTGCTCAGCTGGATTGTAAATAGTAATAAATGCCACTGTGGATAAAACCGTCTGCCTCTTAATGCTGTCTGTCATTTCCTTTAGCCTTCCTGCAGCAGTGTAGCAAATAAAATCAAGGTGACACGAGTCTATCACAGGGCCACTACAGTGACTGTTTGTTTATAAAGAATAGCAAAACAAATTTCATAAATAAACTGTCCCAGCCTGGGTGTTAGGTTGATGTATAGCAGACACCGAGTCAGTATGAGTACATTTCTCAGGGTATATTTCGGTCTCGTTTTTCATCCAGGGTGTACCCCTGCCATTCACCCTATGTGTACAGGGATGGGCTCCGGTAGACCACCTTGACACTGAATTAAGGAAAAAGTTGGCTAAAAAATGAGTGAATGAACAAACAAAAAAAAACACTGGATATGATGTGCAAGGTAATCTTGGGCTCCTTATTGTTTTATGCTTGAAGTGCAGTCAAAAAATGTTGCTAAAATAGAAACTACAAAAGAAAAAAGGTTTGTTAAAGTAAAACAATTTCTCTTCCATAAAAGCCGCGTGGGACCCAGTCCCCACTTCGGTCTTCATGGCCATAAACCACTGGTTGACCATCTGATGCTAATGGCAAGCAAAACTGAAACAGCATTCTGGATTTCAAAAACAACTTTGGTTGAATTCTACCAGTTTGTGCTTGTATTGCCACTTTGCTTTTGAGGTGATGGGAACATTGCGTTTATTGTAGGTTAAGGGTTTTGCTCAAGGGTCCACAGTGGTTGCTTGGTGGTCTTTCTGGTATCAGTCCAACACCTTATCCACTAAGCCACCACCTCTTTTTACAGGTCTGGAAATGATCATACCCTATATGTGATGTCTTGTCATTACATTCTTTTATTTTATTATTATTATGGTTTTATTACCTCATTCTAAGTTGGATATAGTAGATTTTATTTTTGACTATTGATTAGCTGTCTCAAGCCAGCTATTCAAGAAACATTTGCTGTGCTCAGCTGTTCCAATAATTCAGTTCTGAATGTGATCTCCGATGTGTCATTCTGATTTTTATTCTGGCATGTGTCTGGTGTAATCTGATCTCTGAGACTCTTCTACATTGGAGCTGCTGTGAGTAAACTAATGCAGAAAAAGTACAAAGTTAGCACTGTGTTGTATGACTGAAATTCTATTTCATGATACATTTTATTTGAATGTAACGATATGCTTCACGATATTGTTTGTGAAATAATAAATAATAACCTAAATACCACAGAAATGAAAAGGACTTCCTTTCCTTATTTAGGTTTTTTCCTTTTTATTTTGGCTTTGATGTAATTGATGAGGGCGGTGCGGTGGCATAGTGGTTAGTACAATCGCCTCAAAACAAGGCCCCGGGTTCTGTGTGGAGTTTGCATTTTCTCCTCTGGGTACTCCGGTTTTCTCCCACCTTCCAAAAACATAGACGTTAGGTTAATTGATGAGTCAAAATTGCCCATAGGAGTAAGTGTGTGTAAGTAGTTGCCCTGCGCTAGTCTGGCGAACTGTCCGGGGTGTGCCTCTGCCTCTTGCCCTGTGTGTGCTGGGATGGGCACCAGCGGACCGATGTGGCCCAGAATTGGGGAATAAGCGCGTAAGAAAATGAACGAATGAAAATGATAAAATATCAACTTGGATTAAAGTTACTATAGCAAATTTCAATGTCCAAGGTTGTGTGGACAAACCTATGATACATGTTGATTAATGTACATCTTTTTACTGGGATGAAATGAATAAGATCCAAGGGCTGTCTCGATAAGTAGCTTGTTCTGAACGAAATGCAGAAAATGGTTGGGAATCACATCTATAAAGGAGACTACCGGCCCACAAAAATGTTTTAAGGTGAAAAGTTGCAGCTTTATTACTTCATGCATGAAATTCATGTAATTTATTCTGGAATTCCCAAACTGTTGCCGATTGTGAACATGAGTTTTATTACTTTCTACTTTGGTTATCTGAGTATAAAATCGAAATATAATACTAACCTTAAAATGTAAAAATAAAAGTAACACCTAACATTACAGGAACGTTTAGTTTAAAGATACGTTTGGCCAGTGCAATTCATCGCAATTGAACCTGATTTAAGCACCTGTGTCGCACACAACTGCAATTTTTTTCAACCTATTTCTAGTTTAATTTCAAAGACTACAATGTTATAGTCGGAGCAAAACCAAAAAAAACCTTCAACCTTCTGTGTTGAAATTCAATTCTGAGACTGTTTACCCTTAGTTATCCCTGTCTCTGAATAATGCTCTAGCGTATTAATAAACTATAACAAAAAGACAGTTTGCAAGTCAAAGGTTACTGCTGATAAGATGACGTTCTATAATGAGAAATTTGCTAGTCAGAATTCAGATTGTAATTGAATTTGCCTAATTTTCATGTTTGTTTCTTCAGGGAAGCCGAGAGCTACAAAGAGCAGGGGAATGTGTATTACATTAAGAAAGACTACTCCGAAGCATTCAACTACTACACCAAGGCAATCGGTAACTAGCTGGGCATTTTTACTTTGAAAATAAAACACTTGTATTGTTTCCTGATTTTATCCAGGCGATCAATGACCGCGAAATGTCACTCGTTGTAGCATGTCTGTACAGTGGCGTTTCATTTCAACCCTATATGACTGAGTATTATACAGTAAAATGAAATGACGTTTCTCTAGGACCGTGGTGCAACATACAAGACCAAATAATTGCAGACACAGGACAAGTGCAGTGACAACAACAACGTCACAAATAGAGAGGTGCAGACTAATAGAAAATGTACAGACAAAAAGTCAAGCACCCAGCTAAGCCATGGAAAAGTGTTATTGTTGTTTTGGGAAACTTCTCAGGCGTCTCCTAAACACCAAATCAAATGCATACTAAAGTTCTTTCTTTTCACCCACTGTTTTCTTCTAATAATTCCTTTCTGCTTTAGTTTCCTGTTCCCTACACCTGGAATGACCTATTTGCTCTGATTGTAACAGATGTGTGCCCAAAGAATGCCAGTTACTACGGCAACCGTGCAGCTACGTTGATGATGCTAAGTCGCTACAGGGAGGCACTGGAGGACTCTCAACAAGCTGTGAGACTTGACGATACCTTTACGAAGGTGAGGGGTTTACTTTCACAACATGACTACTTCTAACTAAACCACTGCAAAATATAGTAAAGGCTAGTCTGGATCAGTAAAACCGAACCAGGAAACCCATCGGTTTAAACTTCCAGTTGGGAACAGTAAACTAGGCCAGTTCACAGCAAGCAATGTCTGTGTCTGTTCTGGGGCAGCTTTAGGGCTGTAATAAGGGAAATGCTAACCTTGCTAAAGATTCTGCTATGGGGGCTTTCTAACAAGCTATCGAGCAATACCGATTAAATAGCAAAAATCACCAGCTACTCATTCATCTGTAATCTTTTCCACCTGTTATAAATCAGTTTATTGTGCTTTTACTTTTATTCAACGCTAGAGATGTTAACATCGGGTAGAAATTGGATGGATGGCAGATGGTAGTCAGCTTAGATTTGGAACCGTTTTGTTTTTCATAGACGTATTGAAACGCTGATCCTGAAAAACAGCTTGACTAAAATAATTGATTTGAGATGCAGTAGGTTGTGTCCATATTTTGTCCTTGTTATTTTAAAAGAACTTTTAGAAGAAAATGTAATACATTTTAAACCAGACTTTGATTTGGATGATCTTTTCATCACTAATTGTGATCTGCCTGCTAAAATAACTGTATATGTAGAGTAGGTTGCTATTTGATTTGGGACCTGCTCTTTATGTGGTGCCATCAAAGATTAACATTAATTCCCCGTTCATTCCAAGAATGATGTAATGGAAAGATTTTTATTTGTTAATACCTATTTCTGTTTCTGCTCACTCATTTATTCTCTCTTTCCAGGGTCACTTGAGGGAGGGCAGGTGCCACCTGTTGCTTGGCAATGCTATGGCTGCCAGCCGCTGCTTCCAGAAAGTTCTAGAACTGGAGCCCGACAACAGCCAGACTCTGCAAGATGTAATACTCTTACTAAATGAGACGTCTAATGGTTGGGGCTCATGATGGAACTGTGATTTTATTAATAGAGAAGGATAGGAAAGAAACTTCTGGATATATTGCACCGGTAGGTGCAAGTGAGGGTTAGAACATTACAAAGTCAAAAGTTGGTACCGTATTTTCTGGACTATAGAGCGCACCTGTATATAAGCCGCATACACTCTATTTAAATAAAGAAAAGATATATTCAAGCCGCACCGGGCTATAAGCCGCAGATATCTATGTTGGAAAATGTTATATTTATTGCATGTACAGAAGGATTTTGTACTGAAAATGTACATGTACCTGAACAGATTCTTTCCGAACACTGCAATAACTTAACTGATTAAAGCTGAACAGAACCAAGAGAAAATAACCGGTATTTATTTACCTTCATTTCTCCGGTGTTTGAAACCACAAGTCACTTTAATCATCTTTGTTGAAACCCATCTTCAGTGTCGGAGTTGAACAGTCTCATAAGCGCTTCGTCACATCTGTCTCCATCAGTCTCGCTCACCGTGTCACTGTCATCCTCCGGTAAAGTTCGCTCTGAAGGTGCGCCGCTCTCTTCGCGTAGCAGTCCAGTCTTTCAGAACCTGTTGGTGATAGTCGATTCTTTCCCAGCGCTCCACGCTGTTAGGATCCGCTGATTGATATCAGAAAAGGATGCTTTTCGCATGCGGGCGTTTTTTTTTGTGAAAGACTTCTCACCACTTGTCACTTCTTTGTGTTGTTTCCATGATGAAGGGCAGAGGATTTTAAAATAATGACCCGTTAGCAATTTGTCGTGCGTGTTCTATCTGCTAACGAAAAAAGTAGCGTAGTCTATTTTTCTTTACATCGATCTTATTTTTTTATTCTAATTCCGGTTAGAGCGTCCCTAGCGGTGGAAGAAAATCCACAGAATAGTAGCAGCTTATAGTCCAGAAAATACGGTAGTTTAATTTTCAGAGTTAAACATTCCACTCTGACAATTAGTTTTTCATTTGTTTTCCAATAAGCAATTAAAAGTTTATTCATTCATCTTCTTACCCGCTTATTCACTAATTCGGGGTCACAGGGGGTTGGCTGGAGCCTATCCCAGCGCACATAGAGTACATCATGGACAGGTTGCCAGTCCATGTCAGGGTCAATTAAAAGTTAAAACTTATTATTCAATTATCTTCTTAAACCACTTATTCCCTATTTGGGATCATTGAGGTCTGCTGGAGCCTATTCCGGCTCACATAGGGCAGGGGGGATAAACCTTGGGCAGGTTGCCACTCTACTTTCAACCAGCCACACAAATGTGGTTTTGGACGGGGGGGCAGGACTAGAGAAGCACCAGGAGAACATGCAACTCTTCCTGGGATTCGAACACATTACCTTTTTGCTTAAGTCAAAAGGGCTAATCACTAAGCCACTTTATTATTATTTGTTTAAAAAAAAAAACTGTTCCTGTTCCCCCAATATATTATTTTTATTATATAATTACTATTATATATTGAAACATAAAATTGGGCCAAAGCTTCCAGAATGACTGGGGTTTTTTTTACTAGCTGATGGAATTGATGGTAGAAATATTTTAAAGAAAGTTTTATGTACATTTATGTCTCAAGTTGTATGATTTTTTGTGTCACAGCTGAAAAGTGCTGAATCCATTCTGGAGTACGAGCGCATGGCTGAGATCGGCTTTGAGAAACGAGACTTCAGAATGGTGAGTAAGATTTACCTTGATATAAGCAACAAGACTGATTTAAAGAAGGTGTACAGTCACTGCAGGCTCTGAGGGTTGTGATGCTGTGCGTACGTGTGTGTATGTAGGTAGTGTTCTGTATGGATCGAGCGCTGGAGTCAGCCTCTGCATGTCACAGATTTAAGGTGTTGAAAGCAGAATGCCTGGCACTGCTGGGACGCTACCCAGAAGCTCAGTCTGTTGCCAGGTAATCATAGAAACACAAAGCAGTAGGTTTGTACAACGTAACGCTAGAGAATTACTCTGATAATAATTATTGGCTATTGTTGTTGTTGTTGTTGTTGTTGTTTGCTAATGTATGTTTTTATCTTTTCCTTGTAGTGATATTTTACGGATGGATTCGACTAACGGAGATGCCCTATATGTGAGGGGGTTGTGTTTATATTATGAAGACTGCATCGATAAAGCTGTGCAGTTTTTTGTTCAGGCACTGCGAATGGCACCGGATCATGAGAAGGCTCGTCTGGCTTGCAGAGTGAGTCAGACACTGCAATTAATTATTTGTGATTAAATTGCACAGGACAAAGTAATACTTTGAATAAATGTTATCTGTAATCTTACACTGGACTAAAAGGTGTCCCAAAGATTTTTTTACTTTCAAATCTGTTTATAGACATTGATCTTGTTTGTTTTAAATTATTGTATGTAATCTAAGGTGGGGTTTTTTATTTTGTAATTTATTTAGAGATTTAATACTGGATTCCCACCAAAACTCTTTTTATTTACACGAGTAGATTACATAGAAAGTCAAATCAGTTACAAATAGTCATGGAAATTTCAAATTGACCAGAAGTATCTGCAAGTACTGCTGCTAGACCCTTGAACCCCAAAACCCCTTACCCCAAATTACTCAGTTGTATAAAGAAGAGAAATCTAAGCCGCTGTGGATTAGAGCATCAGCCAAATGCTGTAAATGTATTAGACAATGGAAAAGAGCATTAATTTGTCTGTCTGCAAGCAACCAAAAATTCATAATAAAAAAGGTTGCACGATTGACACCAATTAAAATCTAGAGCAATGGTGCTTTTTTTGCTTGACCCCCGTTTTAAATAAGTAATTGCTTTGTCAGTATATTTATTGTCTGCCTTATCGTTACCCTGAAATGTAAACCATTAGGGGCGGCACGGTCACCTCACAACAACTTGTTCCCAGTTTAGGAACCACTGATCTAGATCGAGTGATGTGTGTTTTTGAAATTTATTTGTTTTTATTATATATTATTACTATATATAATATAATTACTGCTATAAAAGTAACTTTTTTCCATATTAAAGAATTTGGACACCCCCCCCCCCCTCCCCCTTTTCCCCTATAGAATGCCAAAGCTTTAAAAGCTAAGAAAGAAGAAGGAAACCAGGCGTTTAAAGATGGCAATTATGAGGAGGCTTACGGGCTCTACTCTGAGGCCCTGACCATCGATCCCAACAACATTAAAACAAATGCCAAACTTTACTGCAACCGAGCCACCGTCGGCTCCAAGGTGAGCGTTTAAACATCGGAAATCACTGCTGGAGTTTTACATTCTGTTTGGCAAGTATAAAAGTGTGATAGAGTAATGATGCACCCTGCTGAACAAGTGCGCACAGGTGCATGCAAATGCACTGCCAACTGTACTGTAAAGATAAAGCCCCCCCCCCCCCCTTCTTTTTCTAGTGTACACTGAACTCTGAAACATTACTGTCTCTTCATCGGCTGTGTTTTAGTTAAAGAAACTGGAGCAGGCTATTGAAGACTGCACAAAAGCCATTAAACTGGATGAATCCTATATTAAAGCATACCTACGTAGAGCCCAGTGGTAAGGCGTGTTTTGTTTGCTAGTGCCTAGACTCGTTTCTGTAAATGTTCTTCACTTATTCCTGCCTTTTGATTCCTGTAGTTATATGGACACGGAACAGTATGAAGAAGCTGTACGAGACTATGAGAGAGTCTGCCAGACAGAAAAAACTAAAGGTAGGTTAAACTTATACAAGGTTATTCTTGTTTTTTGTAAAGAATAAAATTGACATCCTTGCTGCTTCATAAGTGTGTCTTATTCTTTAGAACATAAGACTTTATTGAAAAACGCTCAGCTGGAGCTGAAGAAGAGTAAACGGAAAGATTACTATAAAGTTCTAGGAGTGGACAAAAATGCTACGGAAGACGAGATCAAAAAGGCGTACCGCAAACGAGCCCTTATGCACCATCCAGGTAACGTTTTAGCTATTCAGCTGTCCAAGATAGTAACATTCATTCGTCTTCTAACCCGCTTATTCTGGGTCGCATAGGGCAAGAGTCAGGGGTACATCCTGTACAGGTTGCCAGTCCATCACAGGGCCACACATAGATGAACAACCACACACACTCACTCCCATGGGCAATTTAGAATCACCAATCAACTGTTAGTACATGTTTTTTGACTGTGGGAGGAAACCGGAATATCCAGAGGAGACTCCGCACGGAATGACCCTGCTGGGGAATTGAACTCGGGACATTTTAGTTACGAGGCGACTGTGCTAACCACACCGCCACCACTAGTGGTTCGCACAGTCGCCTAATAAATATCACTTATTTACTATATTACAATTATCTTTTTGTCAAATGATGTAAATGGTTTTGGTAGGCTTTTTTTTTATTCTTTTTTTTTTTTTTTTTTGACCAATCTTTTTTTAACACTGATTTTTTTAAAGGAAGATTATGCAAAGTTGTTTAAATGAATGGAAAGCCAGAGAGACCCATGACACCCACGTTTTTATTGTCTGACCGAAAGGGCATTTCTTTAGTTTGTAGGGTTTTGGAAGTTTTTTGGGGTTTTTTTGTTTTTTGTTTTTTCCAACTTAAAAAAATATTCTTCCTCTTTCGCATAAGATCGACACAGCAGTGCAAGTGCCGAGGTACAGAAAGAGGAGGAAAAGAAGTTTAAAGAAGTGGGTGAGGCTTTCACCGTGCTCTCTGACCCCAAGAAGAAATCCCGTTATGACAGCGGACATGATTTGGAGGATGATGACATGAACATGGGTAAGTGCCTCTTACACGCGCGTGAACAATTGCACATGTCTTTTATTTTATAAAGTGGTGGTTATGCTATTGTACCACAGAGCCACCACTGTGGGACCCTGAGCAAGGCTCTTAACAGGATGCTTTATTTAAAAGCAAATAGATTTAGATTTGTTTTTCTTCAAACACATGCTATTGTGTAAATGTTAGCCAACACATCAAACTAACAGTCAGTATAGCATAGACACCCCCCCCCCTGCACACAAAGTTTATGCATCCTAAAAAATGCATAAAAAGGAAGAATGTAGTCGACTATCTTATCTTATCTGGACTTTAGTAAACAAGGGATTTGTGATTCCATGTTCACTTTTATGTATACATTCTTCCCTCCATTGGTATCTGCCTTTCAATAAATTTTCCTTGCTTCTTTCTCTTCAGACTTTGATGCCAATAACATTTTCAAAGCATTCTTTGGTGGTCCTGGTGGTTTCAGTTTTGAAGGTGAGGGCATTGAGCTGTACACACAGTTTGAGCTTGTACAAACCCATCTGTATGTTTTAAACTAATAGTGACATTTTGTTTTCTTTGCCCCGTAGCTTCTGCACCTGGAAATTTCTTTTTTCAGTTTGGTTAACTGTCCGTCGTTTCACAGCAAACTCCCACGGCCTCAAGAACTCCAACACAGACTCTCACATGTCCCGTTACCCTCGCCTTTCCATATACATACATACATATTTACAAACACGCTCTGCTATATAACTGTGTGTTGTACAGCAGTGTGAAGGGTCATAGACCAGAATATGGTCGTTCTGTTAACTTTTTTTTTTGTTTTTTTAAAAGACCGCTAAAAGTTCAGCTATTCTCCAATTGCAATTTTCTCACTGCAGCATCACAAACAGCTGCATATTATGTATTTTGTTTTCCTTTAATTAAAAATGGTCCTAGTTAATTAACCACTCTAGCAAAAATGTCTCTTCCCCCCCTGACTTTATTTGATTTAACTAAGATTGGGATTCTAAGAACATATAGGAAGTGCAGAAGGATTTTGATTTTATAGCATTCATTACATCACAGGATTCATACAAATCTTTTCTTTTGCCACAATGTTGATTTGAAGTGCCATTTATTGCCCAGGGTTCTGCTTTAGGTTTTGTGATTGAGGTAAAAAGGAATGTGTACCTCCTTTATTTACAAATATGTAAAAACACTTCCTGTGGTCAACTTGGTGGGGGTTTTTTTCCTGCTTGCAAAAATTATTACGAATTGTACTTTTAAACATGTCCATCACCAACTTGTGGGGACTACGGAGCTGGTGTTCCGGTTCCCCCTATGAGGTGATCTCTTTTAACACAGTTCCTCACTTCAACAAAATCAGCATTTGACCCTTTGCTGACTTGTACATTTTGCTGGAATGTAAAGTGCGTCTATTCGTGTTAATAGTTAATGACTGTTTCAATTTTTTTAACTCTAAAATGTATTTTCTTTCTTTTTTTTCTCTTAACTCCATATTTATTGTAAATTCTTCCACCAGACATGAGCTGTTCAGACTTTGTGTAAATGTTTTGGTTAAACGAGGATCTTAGACAGTGATCTGTGAGGCAAAAACTGGAGCCGTGCACTCTGGTCTCATCCTGATTAAAACTGATCTCCTCAAACGTGGGTAAAGTTCCTGGAGGATCCTTCTGCAAATTCCAAAAGGATAGATCTGGTAGATGGTTACTTCTGGTTTCCTGTTAGGAAAAACCAGGTTCCAGCAAAATGGCTAAACTGTGATAGACCCTGAAGAGGTTTGGAGAACAAAGACTAATTTCAGAACTTTCATTATGTTTTGAATGTTAAGTCTGTATGCCTGTGGAAACTGGAATTCTGGGTGTTTACATATAATCCCTGCATGTATACATGGAATTTTATTGGCGTTTTATTTTTAAACCAAGGAACAATACTTCTTGATATGAATTCCGGGAGGTACCTTCTGGTATGTTGAAATTCCGAGTAGTAATTTTTTAAAAACGGCTTTTGTTCCCTTACAGCTTGAATTACACCTGTTAAATGACGTCACTCGCCTGTCGTAAGATCCTCATGGTGCCGTCAGAAAACAAAACATTCACACTGCTCTGGCTCATACTAAAGCAACAGTCTTTACTGTGGACCGTTTGGGAAAATAACCATGTAAATAAACTTAGCTTGTTTTTCGTTTCTCCCTATTTATCGGACTCAGTTTTTTTTTTGTTTTGGCGGAGTTTTAGGGATTTAATCATTTGAATGAATTAAATTGATGTGTGCGTCAATTTGATGCGCCGGGTGACGTAAATTCCCTGCGTCTCTTGTTGACCGGTTGCTTGGAAACCGAATTTTTAACTTTAAATGACAAGAAGGTAAATTAATTCGGAACTTTTCTTATTTAGTTTCTAAATTGATGTAAAATGTCAGAAAAGAAGGCAGAATGTGGTGCCAAATGTACGTTTTCCACCTACATGGCTCAAGCCGACCTGCTTTTTCAGAAAGGGGAATATAGCAAAGCTATCGAAAGCTACACCACGGTAAGGACCTGTATGGAAAGAAGATTTATTTATTTATTTTTTTTTAACAGTAACTTTGTTTAAATATGTGCATCTGTCAGGCTTTACAATTACAGCCGGGCGAACGGAACTGTTTGGTTGCCAGATCAAAGTGTTATGTAAAGCTGGGGGAAGCTGAAAAGGCTTTGGAGGACGCAGAAGCTTCTCTGAAAGATGACAAAAGCTACTACAAGGTGTATTTTTATAGTAAAGAATCGAGTTTATTAATCAGATCGATCGGAATCCGATTTATTAGTCAGGCCGCAGTTGGATTAAATTACCTGTTTTGTTTCTCTTTAATTTGGTAAAGATCGGATATGACACATGACTGTGAAAGTAGAAATTACGCTTATGGATTCCGATATTGTTTACTATGTAATTCTGATCTGTTTATTGCGTGTAAATAAATCCGATATGAATCGGATACTTCCATTCGTGTCTGCGATGTAAGCCGACGGATCGCACTGAAAAAGCGAGTGTAGTGCGTGACGTCACCGGAATGGATATATACGGTGTCTATACTATAACTTGGCGCAAATGTGTCATAATATTAACATTTTATTTTTGTTTCCTTGAAATTTGATTTGTCTCTTCCTAAAGAAAAATGGTTGTTTTGTCAACCTTTCATTCATTCATTTATTCATCTCCCGACCCGCTTATTCCATAATTCGGGGTCCCAGGGGTCTGCAGGAGCATATTCCAGCGTATATAGGGCAAAAGGCATGGGTACCCTGGACAGATCCCAGTCCATCGCAGAGCAACACACCAATGGGCAGTTTAGAGTCACCAATCAACCTAATGGACATGTTTTTGGACTGTGGGAGGAAACCCACACAAGCACAGGGAGAATTACATTTACAGCATTTGCCATACGCCCTTATTCAGAGCGACTTACAACTGAGCAATTGAGGATTAAGGGCCTTGCTCAGGGGCCCACAATACTGGCTTGGTGGTGCTAGAAATCAAACCCCGGTCTTTCTGGTATTAGTCCAACGCCTTAACCACTAAGCCACCACTTACACACAGAGTGGAGAACATGTCGAACCCGCGCTTATTAAATAGATAATTCAACATATGATTGCAACATGGACGTGTGACATCCAAACACTCATGCATCACATGCACCCACCTGACGTGCATGCATGTGGATCTCCACCCACAATATAAATAGAATTACAACACGACCACAAAGTGCACACCAATGGTTGGTACAAAAAGTAGATCTGTATTATGTGTATATCCGAATAGTGTTAATACAATAGACATGGCAACAAACTACGACAGCACATTTTAGCACCAATCTACTACTACTGGGACCCTGTGCAAGGCCCCCTAACCCTCAACTGCTCAGTGGGATTAAAGATGATTTAGTCTGATTTCCTTCTCATGTGTTTTAATTGGCACTTTTAATCTTGTGTGACAAAAGTTTGAAAATACGGCAAATTATGGGATTTAATGTGATGTTGTTGTTTTTTTTCTTACTTAGGGTTTGTATCAAAAAGCAGAGGCTTTGTATACCATGGGGGACTTTGAATTTGCATTAGTGTTTTACCACAGAGGACATAAACTGCGACCAGAGCTGCAGGAGTTCAGACTTGGTATACAGAAAGCTGAGCAAGCTATTAACAACTCTGTGGGAAGTAAGTCCTAGAGAATTGTTCTTTTTGTGTTTGCATGGATTTTCTCTGGGTACTCCGGTTTCCTCCGAAAGCCCAAAAACATGTATGTTATGTGATTAAAGTAAATCTGGAATGGGAGAATGTGATGAAATTGTATTACGGATGATATAACGGAAGCAGAACAGGGCTGAAGTGATAAAAACAGGGGCGGGGTTTTTTGGTCATGGGCTGAATTTTGTACCAGCTGGAAGGATTTCAAAGAGTTACAATAGTCAATATGGGAGGAAACCAGGCTGTAAACAACACTATCCGGGACGACACCCAGACTCTTAACCTGAGGTTAAGGAGAGCCTGAGGAACCAAAAGGTGTGAGTTGGAATAAAGTATATATTAGGCCGTGTATTCAGTTGGATTAAATTATAAATCTGTAGGTGTTTAATTATTATTGTTAAGTATTAGGGTTATTATATATATATATATAATATAATATTTCTAAAATAAGCAAAATGACTTGATTGATTAATGCCCTTTTTATTGTGTACACAGTAAACACATAAATACTCGGATAATTACACTCGCCAATTTTAAGCCGTATGATCACTAGGGCTTTGGTCAACTTTTGTTAAATCAAATGGCATTAATCAATTAATTATTCTGCATATTTTTAGACAATAAGCAGATATCACTCTTTTTTTGGGGGGGGGGCAGGACACCCTAATAATTAACTTTCAAGTAATGAAACGCCTACAGATTATAATTGAATCTAACTGAATACATGACCTAATGTATAATTGTAATTGTAATGTTGTTAAAAACATTAATGACAATTGCAAGCAAACATAATTACACTGTCATTTCATAATTACAACATTTATACATGACATTATTAACTAGTATATCTCAATTATTCTTACAATTCACTAAATCTTCTTCTCCTTTTGGCTGCTCCCGTTAGGGGTCGCCACAGCGGATCGCTCTTCTCAACACTACCCTGTCCGCTACATCTGCCTCTTTCACCCCAACTACCTGCATATCTTCCCTCCCCACATCCATAAACCTC
>JAOTRA010000018.1:9602022-9615946 GCA_026260255.1 Pseudolaguvia tuberculata
TGGCTCCAGGGCCGTTGTATCATAGTTGACCCTATGGTGGGATATGTGAGGTAAACCATTAGGGCAGTGGTGGTTCACCACTTAGTGTGGCCCTTAACCCTTCCTGGCTCCAGGGCCGTTGTATCATAGTTGACCCTATGGTGGGATATGTGAGGTAAACCATTAGGGCAGTGGTGGTTCAAATGGTTAAGGCATTAACCTTAACCTGTTGATCAGGAGACCATGAAGGCTCAAACCGCACCAACCACAAGAAAGACCGGATATGGGTTCCAGCCCTACCAATACCAAGTCCACCACTGCTGAAATTATAGCTGACCCTGTGCTCTGATACCAACCTTTCAAGGTGGGATTTTCAATTAAAAAAAAAAAACCATTTCATTATATGTTGTACAGAATATAATCCAGTATGTGACAAATAAAATGGCAAATTCTGCAAATGTAAACGTAAAAAGGACAGCCAAGGACACCCAAAGACATCATTTCTCCTGACAACATGCATTTTATTTCATTGTTACCTTGTTTCCTCTCAAGAGCCTTGGTAATTGGCCTGGAATCGTGCAGTCTCGTCAAAGATGAGCTGCTTCAGCTTCTCTTTAGGAAGGTCATCCAGCTCCATGTTAAAGGTGAAGGGCTCCTCGGCCACGGGCTACACACACACACACACACACACACACACACACACACACACACACACACAGTAAAGGTGTAATATAGATATTATACAAATGAAGTCAGGAGAAAAATATTCTTCCTGGTGCCCTGCAGTGTCTGTCTTGTTTTTCTTCTACTCCTGCTCATCTGTTTCTTCTCGGGATGTGCTGACTAAGCTTGAAAACATTTTTACTGAAATTGCAATCGAACATTTTTGACATCAGACGACGTTACGTTGAGCGTTACAGTTAGGAAGCCATGACGTGCCAGTGGATAGATGAGATACACGCCTAATTCAATTGCAGCTTTAGTCTGGGGGGGGGGGGGGAGAGCAGCTGTCGCCTCTTAGATTACCTCATCAGTGGGGTCATAGTACTGCTCCAGGTAAGGGTGTGCCAGCGCTTCTTCAACCGTTATACGCCTGATGGGGTTAAAGGTCAACATGCGGTCCAACAGATCCAGAGCTAAATAGAGGACAGATGGGAGTTATGAGACACGGATACTCAGAGTTTATATTATAGTATAAATATAAACTTACATAATATTATTAGATGATGTAACAACAACAAAAAAGTCCTAGTAACCATCTGTGTGGTGATATTTTTTTATAAAAATGGATCTACAACATGACATACTATTCAAAGAATATGTAATGCAGACAGTGCTAATATTCCACACAATGTATTCCCCATTCTTTTCAGCCGCATCCAGCTCACACACCTACACAACCCCCCTACCCCCCCCCCCCCCACCCCACCCCACACACACACACACACACACACACGCCAACGCGATAAATAACAAAAAGCTACTCCAGGATATGGAATGTTAATATTAATCTTTTGCATGGCGGTACTGTGGTGGGATTTATAGGTACATGTCTTTTGGAGAAAGACAAAGTGAGAGAGAGAGAGAGAGAGAGAGAGAGAGAGAGAGAGAGAGACAGAAAACGAGAGAAAATAAGAACGAGAGGGTGAGAGATACAGAGACAGCAACAGAGGGCAAGAAGGATAAAAATAAAAAGGGATACATACTAAAAGTATAAAAACAGAGAAAGAAAGAGAGAGAAGTTATTAAAAAAAAAAAGGAAGAAAAAAAAAGCTTGAGAGTCAGAAAAGAGATAGAAAAGTACAAAGAGATGGAGAAAGAGACAGAGAGCAAGAAAGTTTTGATGACAATGAGAAAAACATATAGGGAACAAGAGAGAAAAAAAGAGAAAGAGAGAGAGAGCACTGCTCGTCAGTCCATCAGTGCTGCTCTACCTTCAGTGTTAAATCTCCCGGTTCCATTAGCGTGAAACATCACTGAACACCAGAAACAATACAGGAAACACTCAATTCAACACCGTGATTCAAGAATGGTTTTTTTCCTTCTTCAGAATGACACGGTGTAGATTGTTGCCATGATGCTTCCATAACTAAATGCCGTCCTTCAGAGGGAACCCGTTGGTGCATGTTGCACCTCAAACAAGCTCGGTGTATGTCACAATCCACTTACAAACACATTGTAATGACGAGAAACATAACAGTGGCGATCATAATTACCGACATCATTATCAACATCAGTCAAAACGTCCCTCGCGTTAGATTCCTCGCAGGAACATTTACAGCATTTGATAGACGTCCTTATCCTGCGCGTTGCATTTAATCAATTACTTAAATCATGCGCCAACTGTACTCATGGGTGTCAATCTTTCAAATTAGAAAAAAACCCATATTAATAATAATAATAACAATAATTATTATTATAAGCGGCACGGTGGCGGTCGCCTTACAACACAAAGGTCCCGGGTTTGAATCTTTCTATGCGGAGTTTGCATGTGCTCCCTGCACTTGTGTGGGTTTAATCCGGGTACTTCCGGTTTCCTCACACGGTCCAAAAACGTAGGTTGATTGTGGGCCCTGCGATGGACTGGCAAACTGTCTATGAGCGCTGAGAAAGGCTGCAGCACCCCCTGTGACCCGTAATTAATAAGTGGGTAAGAAGATGGATGAATGAATGAATAATAATAATAATAATAATAATAATAATAGGTGGCAGAGTGGCGGTGGCCTCATAGAAATAAGGCCCAATTTAATTACAGGCAAGGGGTCCTTCTGTGCACAGTTTGCATGTTCTCCCCACACTTACACCGCTTTTCTCCAAGGAACTCTGGTTTCCTCCACCAGTCTGATACACACAGATGGTAGGGCCAGAATGTAGCACCAAAAGCTTGATTCCTTGGACCCAACATTGTGTCCACAGTCCAGGTCAGTAGGGACAGGAAACAGTTGAAGCAATGTTTTCTTTAAATGGCGCCCACTCATGCCAAATTGCAATCAATTAAAAGCCACATATATTTTAAGCAGTTTTTGCTGACCATGCATATCCCTTCATAGACGACATCATCCTCCTCTAATGGCTCATGACAACATATCCATCTTCAAAACAACAACAACAATAAAACAAACACATCGAGTGCAGATAGCAAAAGCATGAATTTAATAACTTTCAAAATCATCGTTCATATCAAATTTGAGCTGATTTGTTAGTCATTCTTTGCTACAAACACAATTGGCTGCAGTTTGACTTCAAAAACCTTGAAAAGATTCACCAGGAGCCATAGCACACTGAGACTACACCTTTCAAGCATGAAAATCAAGTTCAGACAAGAGCACCAGCCAGATGATTGTTAATGTGAAACGTGAGATGAGCTGCAGACGGATTTACATCTTGTTCGGCCTGTTTTTTTCATTCCACATTTTCAGCATGTTAAAAAAACAGCCTGAGAAATGCAGCTCGCTGGGTTCTACCACTTCTCAGAAAGGGAGCGTGTGTGTGTGTGTGTGTGTGTGTGTGTGTACCTTTGCTGTCCGCTTTGGGGAAAAGCTTGCTCCATGGGATTTTGGGCTTCTGAGGGAGAGATTGCAAGTAGTTCCTGGCTTTCATGTTGATGATGCAGTTTAGATCTTCCTGAGAAGGAGAGCCCAGGATACCTACAAAAACCACATATACATTAAACAAAGGCTTTTGTTTTAACACCTGCACTGCTTATGGCGTGTGGTTATAAGCTAGTCTATTTTCGGCTCGTTATTATTATTTTTTAAACGGGGTCAAAGGTTTGAACCAACAATTGTTTTAACTAAGAGGCACCAAACCCCCTTCCCCCTTTAACAACCACCACAATATTCCTATTTCCTCACACACACACATTTTGTGCCTCCTGAGGTTTGAATACTTACAACACATACTTTGCCATAAACAACAATTCAGGAAACTAATACAACATGCTTTCCTTCTGTTACAAACACCTTTACACAGCCCAACTTTACTATCCCAGAATCTCTATTGCAGAAATCCTCTCGTCCTATGAAATCCTATGACTATGTTGCCGGAGTATACACACAGTTATAGAACAGGTAAATACACTAGAATATATAGACGGATACAGAATAGTTTACAGGTCGGCCGATTAATTACCTGACCGATAATAGGTATTTGTTATGCCCATGGATATTGGGAATTTCTAAATCCATCAAGAAAACTGATGCCAAGCAGCTCAGCTTCCTGCACCAGAATTGGGACTACTAACCGATACCCATTTTACCCACTGTTAATTTCTTCTTTTAAAAAAAAAAGCCCCCTTTTTTTTTTTTACAGAATGCTGCTGGTTGCATGTATTAATCTACATTCATTCATCTTCTTACTCGCTTATTCCCTAATTTGGGGTCACAGGGGTCTGCTGGTGCCTATACCAGCTCACAGGGCGAAAGGCGGGGGTAGACCCCGGACGGGTCGCCAGTCCATCACAGGGCCACACAGACAAACAACCACTCTCGTACACATTCACACCTACGGACAATCTTGAATCGCCAATCCCCCTAATCTGCATGTTTTAGGACTGTGCAAGCCCGCGAGAACATGCAAACTCTGCACAGAAAGTTCCCCAACCTGGGAATCGAACCCGGGACATTTTTGGTGTGAGGTGACCGTTCTAACCACAACACCACCACGCCGCCCCATTAAACGAATTATTTTGCATATCACAACAATAATAGAAAAAATGACACTGAAACTATTGTAAGCGTAACTTAATGCATTATATACACACACACACTTTTTTTATTTATATGTGTGTGTGTGTGTGTGTTCAGTTGGGAATTTCCCAGCCTGCAATGCAAGCTTTTTCTTCCTTTTATAAAAAGAGTCTGAATGCATAAGTCTGTCTGCGGTTATCTAACAGATCTGTGTGGTTCGAGAGAAGTGTTTAAACTTCAGCCTGCAGTTTGCACACCGGGTAACATGCAGTCAATACATTCCATTACTCGACTGCTTACTGATGAGAAACCAAATACATTTATAGAGTTACAGCACATGGACGAAGCTTTTATACAGAGCGATTAAACCCAGGGCAATTAAGGGCCTTGCTCAGTTGGAGTGGTGCTGGGAATCGAACGTCAATCTTCCAATTGGCAGCTCAACACCTGAAATCAAAAAACTGAGTTTCTAAATTAAAAAAAAAAAAAAAAAAAGTTAGTGAGTTGAATCCAGCAGATTTCTAAATATTTCAGTGATCAATTATCTCATTCGAAAAATCACGTGTTTTGGTGTTCTGGGAGGTAAGACGGAAATGTGCTAGTCTGTGTGCCTTACCAAGGATATGATTAAGTTGGTCCAGATAGTGTTTTCCTGGGAAAATGGGACGGTTGGACAACATCTCAGCCAGGATGCATCCCACTGACCAGATATCAATTGACTTTGTATAGCCCTGAAAAAGAGGGGTGGTGATTTATGTATATTAGTAGAAATGTATGCAGGTGTCTTCACATTTGCACAGGGTTGATAAGTACCTTGGAATTAAGCATGATCTCCGGTGCACGGTACCATCGAGTGGCCACGTACTCTGTGAGGAACCCAGTGTGGTCATGCTCGGGGTCGGCTATCCTTGCCAACCCAAAGTCACAGATCTGAGAAGCCAAAGCGGTGATACAAAAGTCAGGCTTTAAAGCTTGCTGAGAAACAAGATATGTAGGCAAAAGATCTGGTGGAAAACTGTGCTAAACTCAATCAGAATAGGAAACGTCTCAAAAGACAAGAAAGAAAAACAAACCTTCAAAGTGGATAGATCACTAGCTTTGGTTCCAAAATGTCTATTTTAAGACCGACATGAAATGGGAGGAGATGGAGAGAGAAAGGCAGAGGTCTGGAAATCGAACCCAGGTTAAAATCAAACCCGGGTAAAGTACAGCAGCGCATGCGAGCGCCGATGCCTTAACCCACTACACTACTCCGCCCTACCTAAAATCCACACATTGCGGGTTTGATTCCGGGTTGGGCCCTCCAAGTCCCATTTAGCTCCCTCTCCATTATATATTTGTTCTAATATATTATATATTTGGAAAAATACAAAGTTTTAAAAATAAATAAATAAATAAAACTTTAATGCTTAAACAGATTTTTTTTTTTTTTTTATCAATTACATGCCAGTTTTGTTACATAAGGATGTGTTACTTGGTTCCTTCAGTCTCTAATAATGCACCACGGTGTAACACAAATTTTCAAATCATATTTATATGAGATCATGAATCCTACTATATTGCTGAAAGTTTTTGGTCACCTGAGCATCAAAAACAGTTTCACTATCGTCTTTCAGATTGATTCCCATTTTTGATGAAGCTCCAGTCTTCTAGTAAGATCTTTCAGTCCAATATTGTGCTTAAATGTGAGAATCTCTTCATTCAGCTCCAACAGTATTAGTGAGATCAGACACTAATGTCAGGTAAGGAGGTCTGGGGACGGTCAGTCACCATCGCAAAGGGGTTCAGTGGTGGAAAGATCAGGACGACTTTGTACTGAACACTGGTGTTTTTTCAGGGTCATTGTTATACTGGAACAGTGTTGGAGTCTTTTAGTTCCAGTGAAAGAACAATGTAATGCTAGTTAATACAACAAACAATCTAGACCAACTGTGGGCTTCCAGATTTGTGTTGTCAGGTGACCAAAAAAAACATTTGTCAATATAGTGTATCTGGGTATTTTTCCACAATGGTAAATCAAAGCCATAAGCTGGGAACCACTTCCTGATCATAGGTCTACATTGTGTCTTCTGGGGTTTCGCCTAATGAGGCAGGAGTCCAAAAGTGAGACGTGTTGTAAAAGTGTGCGCATTACATAACATGGTAATTAATTGTAGGAACACAACACGGTTAACGTAGAGGTAGAGTTTTTGTTCATCAGAGCCACAAAACATGCCTAGGCTCGAACCAGTCAATGCTCAAGCAAGCGAGAACAAGCTTTCTGAATGGACAATTGAGATGTATTCGAGCAGAGTCGTGATTAGTAAGATTGTGCTTGAACACGTCATTTGGCTTTCATTCCTTAATTTACAAAGACCATAACAACCACAGTAGGAAAAATAAAAAGAATTTCCTAGCACACAGGCTCAAACCTTGAGGTCGCAGGTGGTGTTGATGAGCAGGTTGGAGGGCTTCAGGTCTCTGTGCAGGACATTGGCAGAGTGAATGTACTTCAACCCACGCAGGATCTGGTAGAGAAAGTAGCAGATGTGATCGTTGCTGAGCTGTTGGGTCTTCAACAACTTGTACAGGTCGGTCTCCATCAGGTCCTGCACGATATAGCTGCAGTCGGTTAAGGAATGAATCGCCTTTAATCAAAGTCAAAGACACTGGCTTAATTACTCAATGATAACAACATATCAATGATAAAACTTGAGCTATGTAGTTGGTCCTAAAGAAAAGTTGTGTCAATCTATCAGGCAGCACAACCTGGCAGGTCTCCATTCTCTTTGGGACAATGAAAGGAAACCTGACTCCTCATCGCAGTGCAGCCAGGCTCTCCAGGCGTGGCCAAGCGCTCGCAAGTAAAGGATACACATCGCGCATGTAGTCGATACGGCGCGCTCTCAGGATGTCGTTGATGCCGATGATGTTCTCATGGCGGAAGCGCAGAAGGATCTTGATCTCTCTTAGCGTGCGCTGGCAATAGGTCTGATGCTCGAACGGGCTGATCTTCTTAATGGCCACTCTGCACTTGTTTACGTTGTCGAAAGCAGAGCTAAAGATGTGGTTGAGTTAGGACAAAAAAAAGTCTACTTCAATACAAGGGTATAAATTAAATTGGATGCGACAAGGAGGCAGCAACTTGCTTTGGGTTTGCAAAAATAGGTAGAGAAGTGGAAAAATGCTTTAGCTTTCCAAAGATCTTTCCAAAACATCTCACTAATAAATAAATAAAAATACTGTGGGATCCACGGTGGGATTAATAACGTCAATCTAATCTAATCTAAATGTATTTTTCAATCATCTACATAACAGTATGTGATATTCAGATAAAAATTATTTACTTTAACACGTATATAAAGTTTAAAAAAAAAAAAAAAAGTCTTACAAGTCTGAAATCTCATGCTTACATCATCACCTTATTGTTCAACAGCTGGATAAATTCGCACATCTGCTCATCGACTAAAATAAAACAGTGTATAATAATCATCCCCTAATACTAACAATACTCATCACAACAGCATCCATCCCCTTACAACCACGCCTATGATCACAACCTCGACAGAATGACAAGCTAATGGGTTAGCATGCAGCTTTAGCTTCCTGTATCCACGCTTTGTTTGGCTAACCTGCTAAAACATCTGCAGATCTCCAGCAAAAACATTCCATCATTCACTGTTAAAAAAGGTTGTCACATGCTGGCAAATGATGCTTTGTTTGTAAGAGTTAAAAAATATAGTAAATACGCGTTCGTTTATTTTCCAATTGGAATAAATAACGGGCTGTGCTGTAACGTTGTTTTTTAGTCGAAGGTTGATTGTATGAACGTTAAATAAACGTTACATTTTAATGGCTGGAGGTTTTCCAGATGTTCGGTTTATACGGTATGTGCCATAAAGCACCGACTGAACTTGTTGAGCCGCCCAAAAAAAAATCCGTTTTAATGGAAACAAACGCCTAAAATGTGGCTATATTTATTCTAAATGGACGAATTAAAAAGTATTATTGTTATACTATTAATACTAATAAAAGTATTTTGAGTATTATATTGTTAAATAGTAACAAGTGTATTATTTAGCATGCTAGGGAAGCTAGCCAACTGTTAGCACTATGTAGTGTTGTTGTTCAAATAAATAGAAATTATAAATAAAAAAGCGGGTTTTTTTACCAGACCATCCCGTAGGCTCCCTCTCCGATATATTGGAGGTCAGTGTAACGTGGACCCACGTCGAAGTTCTGTCCTTTTACCGACTCCAGGCCGGGTTTGGGTCCCGCGGCTCCAGTGGCTCCACCGGGCGCGGCTGTTCCACCAGCATCGGCGGCGCTGCCGTTCGAATCCGCGGCTTCTGCTCCTGCCGCAGCTGCGCTGTTACCCGCCTCCATCGCTTCACCCGACAGTCCGGTTCGGTTCCTGCTTTAGGTTGTGGAGGTGGAGGAGGAGGAGAAAAAGGACCGTCCAAAGAGCTGAACTGAACTTAATGTCGCTTATTTCCGTAAACGATGGCGGCTTCTTTGGACGTCGTACTTGAACTGACAGTCGAGCAGGAGTCGATAAAGCGCCCCCTTTGCTCGATTATGTGTATGGAAGTGCGTGCGTGCGCGTGCCAATGCTCGTGCACGTACAAGTGTGTATATGTGTGTGTAGCCCAAGCAAAGGTTTTTTTTCCCAGTAATACTTCGGGGACGCGACCCACATTGCGCATGCGCGGCACAAACTGCATTCGTGTGTGTGTGTGTGTGTGTGTGTGTGTGTGTGTGTGTGTGTTGGTAAGGTTATTGGGGAAATAGAATAGGTTACAGGTGACAAATTACTCAATTTAAAAAATAAGTTGTCACTTACTTCCTAAACTAAGACTGATTACATGGGATTATTATTTGATTCATTTAAAAAACACACACCACTCACACCTACTGGCAATTTAGAATGACCAATCAATCTAGCATACATTTTTTAGCCTAAGGAAGGAAACTAAACCCACACAAGCATATGAGGAAAGGCCAACAAAAGACCCCTTCTTTGGAATCTAATCTGGGACCTTCTTTTTGTGAGGCAACAGTGCTAACCACTAAGCCACTGTGCTGTCCACTAAACCAAATTATATATCAAAGTATGTTTAATACAATTTCATAGATCAAAGGACACACTGGCAACCTGAAGACGAGGTGCGCTGCCAATTCAAACCCGAGCCAATCAAAAGCATTAGAATATTATTACTTAATAAATGTCTTTAGTAAAAGGCATCATCCATTCATTTTTGCCCGCTTATTCCCTAACTCTGCTGGCGCCTATCCCAGCCCACGTAACAGGGGTACACCCTGGACAGGTCGTTAGTCCATCTCAGGGCAACACATAGACAAACAACCATTCACACACACACACATTCACTCTTATGGACAATTTACAATCACTACATGTTTTTGGACCTGGAAGAGGTAACCGGAGCACCCAGAGGAAACCCACACAAGCACAGGGAGAACATGCAAACTCCGGCCCGGGAATCAAACCCGTGACCTTCTTGTTGTGAGGCGACTGTGCTATCCACTACACCATTGTGCCGCCTTGGTATCATACAAATGACCAAAATTCAAAATACCCAAAGGGCAGCTCCTGTAGTGCACTGGGAGAGGCTCCAGCAAACCCCTGTGACCCTGAATTAAGGAATAAGCGGTTAAGAAGATTAATGGATTAATGAATGAATGAAAAAATCCTAAATTTTAAAGTAAACAAAATTCATTTTCCAGAAGTAACTGATGTAGTTTTATTTAAAATATACTCCAGATGTGCATCACAGGACAACATGGAGGAAAGCTTTGCAAGCGCAGGGAGAACATGCAAACTGTAGGGAATCGAACCCTGGACCTTCTTGTTGTGTGACGCCCGTGCTAACCACTACACCACTACACCGCCCATTGAACAAAATATGAATAAATACAAATGTACATCCATCCAATTTCTTGTGAGCCGACATTAATGCGCGTGTTCTTATAACAGTTACTTAGCAAAGTACGTATGTAACTATTAGTAAATAAAGTTGTAATGCCAACAAAAGAGGCACATTAGCATAATACCACCTGTTAATAAATCCACAGTATCACATGCTTGTCTGCTTGTGTTGCGTATGATTTCGGCTTTATTTAAGCCACATAAAAGAAATATTAATTTATTCTGAATTCGGAAATGTGCGTCCGTTTGAGTCTATTACATCTTTCACCATTAGGTGTCGCCAACGAGCATGATCGAATTAAGCTTAACACCAATTTTTAGTTAAATTATTCATTCATTCATTCATTCATTCATTCATTCATTCATTTTCTTACCCGCTTATTCCCTAATTACGGGTTACCGGGGTTTGATGGAACCTATCCCAATTAGTTTATATAAATATATTTATGTAAATTAGTTTATCATATATATGTTTTAGTTTATCGTGTTTATTGTGTAGCATTAAAAATGCACAAAAGATATAATCGAGTTTATTAAAAACAACGATAGGCATTTTTTAATTTAAATTTTGTGTTAAAAAATATATTTTGATATGTTTATAAAAAAGGAAAGTAACATTTGACCTCTAGGTTACTTTACGGTGGAACCGGTTTATTGACTTTTTGCCGTGAAAATGGATACGCATGCGCAGAACAAGGCGTAAGACTATGGTAGACATGCGCAGTATGAACAGCCACTGCCCGAATCTTCCTGTTCCCCGCAGCCGATAGGAGGAGTCGGTTTGGTTTTGACGGTTGACTTCCTGGATTCTGGTGGCTTTTTCTGGTAGTTTTGTAATGAGACAGGTATTGGGAAAGTGGACAGGCTCGCTGCATATCGCGCTTACACTTGTGACATTTCGGCTCCAGGTTCGAGCGGGTGGATTCTGGTAAGTGCATTGAACTAATCTATCACACAACCCGAGACAAAGGGATGCGATAGAGAAGCTGATACATCCTTATACAATAACTTAATAATGTATAAGTTCCTTGATCTGTCTCAGGAGTCCTGCCGTGGCAGCTTGGGAATTGAACTCACAACCTACACTATCAAACTATAAAGTAGGAAAATTGATGGCTTAAAGTGTTGGAATGCAAAAAAAAGAATATTGTGGACTCCAGTCAAGCGACCATATCCTGGGCCCCTGTGCAAGGCCCTTGCTCAGTAGTAATAATAAAAAACAATATGTCCCCCCTTCCTTTTATTGTTGACACTGAGCAGTCAATTACTATGGTTACCATGGTAACTGTTTACGCATCATACTCATATACAAAAAGATTATTTATCATGGTTGCCATTATAACCAAATAATCACCTTTTTCTGACCAATCCAAAGATTTAAAGGCACCGTGTAAAAAAAAAAATCATTCAAAGAATTAAAGAAGGTCAAATATACAATAATTCCTAGCTGATATATGTTAGCAGTACTTAGCTAGGGACTGGAGATGTAATCTAATACCTGTCAAAAGCATAAATTATTATTATTATTATTGTTATTATTATTATTATATAATCTAGAGTGTAGTATATTTCTATAATCCCTGATAATCAATAGCTGATTCGATAAAAAGCTTCTTTTACTGTCAAGTTCAAATGGTGTCTTAGCAAGGTTGCCTCAGAGCAAGAAAGTCCTGGGTTCGATTCCTGGGCTCGGCTTTCTGTGTGGAGTTTGCCTGTTCATAGATTTCCTCTGGGTACTCCAGTTTTCTCCCACAGTCCAAAAACATGTACATTATGTTGATTGGTGATTCTAAATTGTCCATAGGAATGAGTGTGGCCCTGTAATGGACTGGTGACCTGCCCAGGGGGTACCTCTTCTACTTTATGATCTTTAATTGGACAACTAATTAACTACCTTTCATTCATTTATCTTCTAACCGTCACGGAAACCTTTCCCAGAGCACGTAGTGCAAAAGGCAGGGGTACACCCTGGATAGGTCGCCAGTCCGTCTCAGGGCCACACATAGACAAACAACCGCACAAACACCACACGTTTTTGGACTGTGGGAGGAAAGCAGAATACCTGGAGGAAGGAATCCTCACCGCAGGAATCGAACCGGAGACTAACCACTGTGTGCGGGGCTAACCACTATGCCACCTCACCGCCAATTAACTAACTGAACTAAACTAATCTTTACTGTTGTTGTATCTGTTACCCAGTAAATCCATCAACACCAGGGTATCGAGTGTGTGTTCAGCAACTTCAGTCTGGATGACGTCTGGAACGCACGTCAAGGCCCGATGCCCAGTTTACCCTGGTTCGAACCAGCAGCGCTTCCCTGTTCCCGATGATAAAGTGAGTTGGGCAAGTCCCTGGCTGGAATACAGTCCTGTAAACTACACTGCGCCGTCTGTGCTGCGGAACCCTCCCTGGGCCGATCCAGACATCGGGTGTGTTCACGTCTCTAATGTACATTTCAAAACCTGACTAAGTGCATTGAGTCTACAGCGGTTCTACAGTAACCGATGAAACCGTTTCTTCTTCAGTTCTTTCGCTCCACGTTTTAACGCACTGGACGGCTCTGTGGATAGACGGAGCCATGAGGGAGATTACAGCATCCAAGATGGACGTCCGCTGTAAGGCATGCACACACAGTCCAGTCTGTTATCCTATCCTGTTACACAATCTCATCGTTTCTTTTACCACTGTTTCTCTTTAAACTTATTTCAGTAACCCAAGAGGAAGAACGGGACTGAACGGACGAGGGCTTCTTGGGAGGTGGGGTCCTAACCACGCTGCTGATCCTATAGTGACCAGGTAACAGTCAGTAAAGGAAACGAAGTGAAAGGATGGGAAGTTAGGGACCGGGGATATAATCTAATGACTGTCAAAAGCATAAATTAGTTTTTTTTTAAATAAAGAATAATCCCTTATAATCTAGTGCTGATTTGTTGTTATTGTCATGTTTAAACAAAATAATTAGGGCAGCTTGGTGTGTTAGCACGGTCGCCTCACAGTAACAAGGTCCTGGGTTCGATTCCCGGCTAAGGGGTTTTTCTGTGTGGAGTTTGCATGTTCTCCCTGCACTTGTATGGGTTTACTCTAAGTAATCCGGTTTCCTCCCACAGTCCAAAATCATGTAGGTTAATTCTTGTGGTGTTTCTAAATTTGTCCATAGGATTGAGTGTGGCTCTGTAATGGACTGGCAACCTGCCCAGGGTGTACCCCTTCTACCCTGTGATCCTGAATTAAGTATATAAGATGAATGAATGAATCATTCATTCATTCATCTTCTTACCCGCTTATTCCCGCATCCGGGGTCACGGGGGTCTGCTGCGCCTATCCCAGCAC
>JAOTRA010000018.1:9733423-9743551 GCA_026260255.1 Pseudolaguvia tuberculata
AAGAATTAAATTATTAAGGGTGCATCAATATCAGATTTAGATCCAATGTTGTGGTCACACTAAAAATCAAACTCAAAGGCAGCTGTATAGATAGATCTGGGCTGATAAATGATATTGTATCAAATTGTGATCAACCTTTTTTAAATAACGATGATTTAGCCCTGGACTGAATATGTCCTGCTGCTGAGACACTGCGTTCCATAAGTAAAATCTTTGTATCGTTCAGCTCTGAGAAATAAGAATTCTAAGCTGAGATTGTTGTTTTTATATAACGGAAAGCATTTGAAGATGCAGTAAACACCAGGTACAGACTAACATATCAACAATTAAATCATAAACCAACCAACATCCTTTTACAATGCACTAACTGCTGTAGGACTGTCCGGAGTCCGGTCAGTGGCGCTGACCCGTGGTGATGGAGAGCTCAAACATGGAGTGAACTAAACAACAGGAGGAACTTGATCAGGACAATAGCATATATTAATCGCATTGGATAATAAAACAGTCAATTGGGCAAGGTTTTGATTTTTAGGTCATATCACCCAACCCCAGCTATTTAGTCATGTTGGTCTGAGAAAGGCACTGGTATCAATGTATCCTTGTTATTGAACTTTTCTTATCTGCAGAACAGGCCGATGTGAATCAGCCACAAACAGTGTTACAAACATTAAGAGAGTAAAGATCCCAGGAAAAGCTAGCGGGATGGTGACAGTGCTTTCCCTGTGATTGCCCAGAGCCTTTAAGGGGATACGGTTACTGTAAAGCCTCTGAACCCCTTAAACCCCAAGCCCTAACAGTTCACCCTTGACCCCTGACCCCCACCCCCTCTCTGTGTTCCTCAATCTTCCTGCTTAACCAATTGGTGTTTCTTTTTTGCAGCATTATGATCCTGGCCATGTTGTGCTGATGGTAAACTTAGTGGTAAATGTTATTTTTCCCCCAATTGAAATTTGGTTAATATATCTATATATATATATATATATCTATATATAAATACATTTTGTTTTCCTTTCAGTTTTATCCTTTTGATTTGTTTGTTTTGCTTCATTTCATTTTAACCCTCCCTTTTTTCCATCGATATATCTGTCATCAGAGCACAATTCTTTAATAAGCTGTTTCTACCTCTCTACCTATATTAGTTGTCCTTCTGCTGCCTGTGTGTTGGTGAAATTTACATCATTTCTCATCTTGTTTGTTTTCAGTTAGTTTTTTCCCTTTTAATTTTAATTTCCAGTCAGTCCTTGCTCAAAACTCCAAAAAATTCTGTTCTTGATAAATCTGGTCTAATAGGACTCCATCCTTCAATCTTTCTGGTCTGATCTAGACTTTGTTAATAAATTGAAAATGTGTTATAAATGCTTATAATAAAAGCGACATCAGTGTCCTGACAGTCTGTTAACATGTTTCACGGATCATATGTACCACTGGGTTGAAGCTTTAGCCACTGATATGCTAAGCAGCATAATAGCATTAAAAATATCGACAATTGTTTATTTTACAGAAGGACTGGTTTACTAAATGGCGCATACTTAATTCAGTCGTCTGTGTTTGTGTGTTAAAATAATTTACAAAGAACAGATGCACCATATTTCTCTAGCAATAAGAGGAATCCATGGCAAAAAGTTTCTGGAATTCTGAAAAGTTCTAGCTCATCTGTAAACGCTAATAATATTGGACTTTTGTCTACGGTTCATTAGATTAATGGAATTCCTTCAGCCCAGTGGTATAAACTGATGTAAATCAATTGCCCTTTAATGAAGTGAGAGGAAAACAAACTGAAACCAAACCACAGAACTGATTTGAGTCTCTAACCGAATGTGACGTGATGCCAGGCCTTTGCAGCAGCAGCAGTTTAGTACCATTTCTGTTCTTTTGCTTTTTCTCTCTTATTTATTTATTGATTTATTACCCAAACCCCTTTCCTTTCCTTTTTTTGTCTCTACCTATCTGTCCATCAGTCCCCAAACCCCGCCCCTCCCTCTTCCTCTTTAATCCATTCCCACTCTTTCAGGTAAGTACCCCTCCCAAAAACCTGCACTGTCACTATGGCAGCGTCTGGCCTGTGACATCACTCTGCCGTTGTCGCTCAGTGCTTGTAATATCTGTTCATTTCTTTCTTTCATTCTCTCTGCCCCCATTTCTATCTATCCTGCTTTGTTTGGCTGGTTATGAGTGGATTAAGCAATTATGTGTCAGTTTCTGAGTAGTTTTGATTGTCGTTGTTTTTTTTTTTGTTTTTTTTTCCCCCTCCTTTTGATTCATCCTGTTTTTGTTTCCTTTTTTTCCTGAAGTTACTTATTATTTTATCTAGCTCTTTTCACAGCTTGTGTTTTAAATGCACACGGCCAGATTGGCATCAGTGGAGAAAATATGCTGTCTAACTTTCTTTTAAGTTTATTTTATCCTTTAATTTTAGTAAGCTGTATATAAATTACCCAGGGAACATTTGAAGAATCCAGTTGTTTTGTTGGATTCTAAAACCGTATCTGTGTTTTCTGTAGGTGCAGTGTAGGATTAGACTAATTTATATAGCAAACACCATATTTCTTTTTTTTCTTATTTACAATGGAAGAATGGTTTCCCCCTGTAAGGATGCTGCAACAGATTTACTCTGTCTAATATCATCCTTCCTCCTCTCTCTCTCTCTCTCTCTCTCTCTCTCTCTCTCCTCATTAATCTCATAGCTCTTGCAGTGATGCAACTCCTTATAAAACTCATTTGATGAGGCTACTTATAGGATAGTATGGAATAAGATATATAGACGTATATGTCCAGTGTGTCTGTCATATAGCGGCACTGGTTACCATAGAATGCCGCACATAAAGCTGTGAGAATGGCTAGCATTTGGTTCACTGTAGCTTTCTGATCTCTTGCACTTGAAGGCAGTCTTTCTAACCCAGCACCCTGTGCTCTAAGCAGGCTGTTCCGCTATCGCTTCCTTCATACCATGTTTAGAATCTAACATCTGATTTCTTTGTCTCTATGTATTTTTGCTCCCTCCCTCACCACGCAGGACGCACTGACCCGGTACCCATCATTGTCAAACATGATGTCATGGGAATGGGGCGTATGGAAATGGAGGTTTGTATATTGGTCTGACTTTGTGAAATGTATTCTCTCTTACAACATCCTCCACCCTATGTCTGTGTACCTTCTTGACCTCTGAGTGTCTCGGTGACAGCTGGACTATGCCGAGGATGCAACAGAGAAGAGGCGAGTGTTGGAGGTGGAGAAAGAGGACACTGAAGAGTTGCGGCAAAAATACAAGGTGACACTTGTGAGAAGAGAACTAATCATGGCCTTTTTTTATTTTATTTTTTTTAGAAAATCCTGCTACCGTAGTTAATTTTTTTTTATCTCCCACATGGTTAAATTCCATAAATGTGCTTTCATTATCTCCATCTGTGCGTATTGTGTTTGTAGGACTTTGCAGAGAAAGAAAAAGCCATTGCTAAAGCGTTGGAAGACTTGAGAGCTAACTTTTACTGTGAGCTATGTGATAAGCAATATCAGAAACACCAGGAGTTTGACAATCACATCAACTCTTATGACCATGCACACAAACAGGTTAAAAAAAACCCCTTATATTAAATGATTTTTAGCAGTGCACACCCTGCTAATTTTAACTATGGTATAAAGTAATCTTTAACCCCCTTCCCCCCACCCCACACACAGAGGCTGAAAGAGCTGAAGCAGAGGGAATTTGCCCGGAATGTTTCTTCACGTTCTCGCAAGGGTGGAAGGAAGCAGGACAAGATTCTGCGACGTATACATGAACTGGCAGAGCAGCGTAAGCTGCAGGACTGGTAAGTAAAATGCTCACTGCTTCCCTCTAATGTTTCCTAGATGATATTACAGCATGCTGGAATGCAGACGCACGAATACAATGCAGTCATAAATATGCATTATACATTTAACTATTTTCAGTAATTGTCTTTCATCATGTATTATTTTACTATTTGTTGTTTAGTAATTATTGATCTAACACAATCTGTTTCTGCAGTGTACCTGGTAGTGGACCAATGTTCAAGCAAACCACAGTGGCAGTTGATGGAGAAGAAGGTGCTTTCTCAAGTATTGATGGAGTTCCTATGCCCCCAGACAGTATAATGGAGGAATCGTCTGGAGAGGAAAAAGGGAATTCTAGTGGTTTTGGTCAAAACTCTCCAAAACTCAGTTTTTCTCTTCACAAAAACAGTTCCTCACCCACGTCAAGTGGAAGCTCCAACAACCCCAAAGTTAGCGTGTCCTTCTCCTTTGCTAAGAAAGCACCGGTTAAACTAGAGACAGCTGCTGCAGTGTTTGCAGACCTTGGAGAGGAAACAGTGGAAGGAGAAGAGGGCCAAGAGGAAGTAGTAGAAAAGATGATTGTGGAGGAGGGAGGTACAGCATCCAGCACTGACAGCCCACAGAGTGCATCAGGTGCTGTTGGTGGAGGGGATGAGCAATCACAGTCTGATGATGGCGGGACCCTGGCCTCCACACTTAACAAGCTGAAGATGATGATGAAAAAGGAGGAAGGTTTCTCTGGACAGGAGCCACAATATTATCACTACATGCCTCCTGCACACTGTCGAGTAAAGCCTCATTTTCAGTTTCTGCTTTTCATGAAGGCCTCCGAGCAGTCTGGTAGTCAGGATGACGATGAGGATGCAGAGGAAGAGCAAAAAGTGGTACAAACAGATGATGATGCAGAGCCAAAAGAGTCTAAAACTAACTGCAAATCAGAAGACACTGTAAACGAGTTTGTAAAAGAGCTTAGTACCACTGCTACTTTATCACCTGAAGTAAAAGCAGACCTTGTTCCAGACATTACCCCAGGTGTAGCAAGCAATGTAGATTCCTCAAGCACTGTTTCCCAATCAACTGAAGCTGCTAAGCAAGGGTCATCTGAACCTGAAGACACTGGCCCCCGCCTGGCAACAGGACCCTTTTTTCCTGTTTTAAGTAAGGATGAAAGCACTTCTTTACAGTGGCCCTCTGAACTCCTAGAGTTTACTAAAGCCCAGCCTTCGCTGTCATATAGTTGCAACCCTCTTTATTTCGATTTTAAGTTGTCTCGGAATAAAAGTAATCGAGGGGGTAAAGCAAACAAAGCTGATAAAGCAGCTAATAATGATGGTGAAGAAAAATCCAAGGCTGAAGCTAGCAGTAGCAAGGCAGCCCTGAGGAAAGAAACTAGCACAACACCTCCACCAAGTGTCGGTGCTGAAAAAAAAGAGGAATCATCTTTGCAACAAACAATTGCAGTGGATGAGAAAAAAGACAAGAATTTAGAAAACTCTGATGAGGGAGTTGGAGCATCCAAGAAAAAGAAAAAGAAGAAAAAACACAAGAAGTCTAGCAAGCGAGCGAAACGAAAAGAAAAAGAGAAATTGGAGGGGGAAATGGAAACAACAGGCGAGAAGAACAAAAAGAAAAAGAAACATAAACGAAAGAAAAACAAAACTAAAGTTCGCACTGAAGACGATGAAAAAGCAGGTGAAAGTAAAGAACCCAGAGACACGGATGACAAAGGCGTAACCAATTCCTCTGCACAGCCTACAGGCGGCTTGACGTCAGATGGGGGAAAGAGAAAACGACTTCATAAGGAAGTGTCGCAAAAGGCAGTTTATCAAGAGCAGAGTACAGGAAAGTCCAACACCTCTGAAGACCACAGTGCAACAAAACGTTCCAAACCGGATCTAAACACATCAGCAGCATCCTGCTCCGCTTCGGCCCAAAAAAACCCTGTGGGCCAACGACCGCAGACAAGTGAAAGCGACGAAGATGGAGGTTCCACGTCTCAGAGCTTACGCCGCCCTCACCGTCGAACTACGCCTCCTCGTGAACGACATAACAGAAGCGAGGACTCTAGACAGTCAGGCCGCTCTCGAAGTCGTTCATCTCACAGAGGAGACCGTAATCATCGTCGCAACAGAGGTCAAACATCTCGTAGTCGCTCTTATTCAAGTAGCTCTGAACGATCCTCAGCAGGAAGCAGTGCCTACAGCCGCCGCAGCCACAGCTACTCGGACAGCTATAGTGATTACAGTGATGGAAAACATCAGCGCAGGACAAAAAGGCGTTCTTCCGACTCTGAATATGATAAAAGAGGAGGTGGACGGTCGCACAGACGCCATTACTCTTCCTCGTCTTCGGAAGACGACTCTCGTTCACGTTCACGCTCGCACAGCCGCAGGAAGCATCGTAGACGACGGCATCATCGCAGTAGCAGCCGCAGTTATAGTCGAAGCAGCAGGAGCAGCAGTGCTCGCTCATACAAGCACAGAAGCTACAGCCGCAGTTGCAGCTCAGGCAGTCGCTCGTCCAGCTCCGCCAAAGGCTCACCGCACCGGCACGGTCACAACCGGCGGCCTGACAGCTCTTCAAGAAGGCGTGACTTTAACCGCTCTCGTATTTACCGGTCACAGTCTCCGAGGTCGTCTTCTTCACGTGCACAACCGCGAACCAGCAATTTGTCACAAGCAACTAAAGGAACTGGGGGAGGAGGTGGTGTGTTGGAGCATCGGAACTCGCTCACAGCACGACAGCTGCTTGAAAAGATCCAGTCTCGCAAGGGTGGTGAAAACTCTGGAACAGGGAGCAAAGCAGGCACCAAAATTAAGGACCCCCCACAGGGTTACTTTGGGCCAAAGCTTCCCCCTGTACTTGGAAATAAGAACATGTTGCCCCTCTTTGGTAAACTGCAAGCAGGAAAGAAACCATTACTTTCTGTATTACGAACAGATGATGGAGAAAAGTCGGTGCTCGGAAAGGGCTCTGATACAAGTAATGAGGTGATTCTTGTGGAGCCCATTCGTGAATTTCCTCCACCCCCACCACCACCACCTCCAGTTCAACAGCAAAAACAACAACTGCAAAAACAACAACCTCAGCAACATGAACAGGTGGAGGAAACCATCTCAAATGTTGTGGTTTCAGATGAGGCTAGAAACCAAGCCTCAGACCCTCAAGTGCTCCATGAAACCCGGGCCATGTTTGAACAGGATTCAACCAAAGTTATGTCTGCCTACCAAGGTGAGCCTGGACAAGACCCCAGTAACCAAATGATGGATGGGTGTATTCTGGGATCTGACCTGGGCCAGCAAACAGCCATGCATGCCTACCAAGGCTACCCAGTGCCCAATATGGAGGAGGAGGACTTGGGCATGGAGGCTGAAGAAGATGGCCTGGCACCACTGGAGAGCCAACCAATTACATTTACTCCAGAGGAAATGGAGAAATACAGTAAATTGCAACAAGCAGCGCAACAGCACATCCAACAGCAGCTTCTAGCAAAACAAGTGAAAGCTTTCCCCTCTGCTGCAGCCGCAGCTAATTTAGCAGCTGCAGCCAGCCTCACCCCTGCACCGCCTCCACCCCCTGCTGCTCTACAACAAATCCACATACAGCAGCCTGCTGTGTCTGCTTCAGCCACATCTATTACAACTGTGCAACATGCAATACTGCAGCACCATGCCGCAGCAATGGGCCTCCACCCTCACACCGCACACCACGCCCATCCAGCTCATGCTCAACTTGCCCAAGTACACCATATACCCCAACACCATCTAACCCCTATTTCTCTGTCACCATTAGGACATGCATTAGGCCACACTTTGGGCCACTCATTAGGGCCCACTGGCCTGATCCCAGCCCATCATTCTGCCTTTCTCCCAGGGCAACCGATTCACATTATCCCCGCGTCGGCTCTTCATCATGCTCCGTTAGCTTTGCATCATGTGCCTCATGCAGCCCTTTACCCCACTCTTTTTGCGCCACGGCCAGCTACTGCAGCCGCAGCAGCAGCTCTGCAGCTTCATCCTCTTCTACACCCCATTTTTTCAGGGCAGGATCTTCAGCACCCCCCTAGTCATGGATCCTGAGATATAAAGCCTGTCTGCAAAAATATCTTTGCATTAATTGTTGCCACAGAAATGTAATTGCAGTTGTACAAGGAGGGAAAAAAAAATAAATAAAAATTCGCTAGGTGTTGGAAAAAAGGTTCTCTCACACAAAATTAGTTAGTTGTAGTGATTAAGCCCACCATTGGATAACTTTCTCTATAAGTCTGTTAAACTAGATTTAATTGTTTAATGGTCTTATTTTTAACCCGGCAGCTGGAGGCAGGTCTATAATCAAATCTTTATAAACATCTTTTCTCCTGCATTTTACCAACCAAAACAAGAACAACAATTATGTGCAAAGGAGTGAAGCCATATTTCATACCTAACACAACTTTTAATTGTTTTGTGGCAATGAAGAAAACTGAAAACAACTGAGGCGCTTAATGAAACCGACATGTCACATTGGTGTTGATTTTTTTTCTGTTACACGGTCTTGGGTTGCCATGAGCAAACGGACCCAAGTTGCACTGAAAAAAAAAAATGGACATGATGATGCTATTTGTGCATCACATAAGAACTGTATGATTGTACTATTCTGCAATCATTTTTTTTTTTTATTTGGTTTTAAATTATTTTCCGGTTTTTTCCTTTGTGTAATGAATTATTTGTACATAGCTATCATAAAAAAATATTGTAAAATAAGCTGCCTTTCTAACTGTTTAAAAATAGAAAACAAAAGCCTAAACCCTCTATGGTTTGACCAGGACTGGCAGAAACCTGCTGTAACTATAGAGCGGTGGATCATGTGAAGCTACCATATATAGACAAATGGATATTTTTTTGGGGGGGGGTGGAGACATTGCTGCATAATTAACTAAATGGAGGCAACAATATTAACTTTTTATTTTAATTTGATTATTCTTTATTGATGTGTCTGAAAATAAAGCATTTTGGAACGTTAATATTGTTTGTGATTAACTCAGCGAGGCTAGTTTATAGTTTATTTATTTTTATTGTATGTAATTAAGTGTCAGGAATACAAAGTGAAGAGAAAACCAAGATGCACCCGATTCTACAGCTGTACAATTAGTGCTTTCTTATTATTACAATGAAGAATGACTGGTCTGATCATGTGTGGTACATGGGGTGGTGGTGGTGGTGGTGGTGAGGTGTGTGCATGTACTGTAACCTACCATGACAATTCAGAAGGTCTCATCCATTGTCAGTGAACATAATGTACAATACTGTACTCGAACCCACATACTGTTTCCTCCAGTCACTATCAAATCCAAACTATTTCTATAGAATTTGTGAGAAGATCTCAGGATCACTGGGTTTCTCTAGGGTGTATAATGTTCTAGTAGTAGGAGAGAGATGGTATCTTCAGAGAGTCTTCTGTCTACAGTAAATTATTCATATTTGTAGGTAGGTGCAGACGCAGATGTCTGCCGAGCGGTCAGGATTGTTAGTTGTACCAGTTGGTGAAATAATAGCAGCCACTTTTTGCAGACCTTTTACCACGTTGATCAAAGGTTTGGTGAAAACCTGCATTTGACCAGTTTGTGAACGAGTGACATTTACAACTTTTGTCCAACAATGAATTAGTAGTACTGGATTGAGACAGCAGGTGGCACTAATTCTCCATTTTTAATGGGAGGCACGAGGATGGACAGGATTAGAAATGAGTTTATTAGAGGGACGGCGGGTGCATGTAGGATGTTTTGGAGACAAGGTGAGAGAGGACAGGTTGAAATGGTTTGGACATGTGCAGAGGAGGGACATGCAGTATATTGGTAGGAGAATGATGAGGATGGAGGTGGTGGGCAGGAGGAAGAGAGGAAGACTAAAGAGGAGGTTTATGAATGTGGTGAGGGAAGATATGCAGGTAGTTGGGGTGAAAGAGGCAGATGTAGAGGAGTGATCCGCTGTGGCGACCCCTAAAGGGAGCAACCGAAAGGCGAAGATGATCCTTCCTACATACATCTTCGAACCTGCTTTTCCATCCAGTCAGGGTCGCAGGATTCTGCTAGCCAAATACAGTTACAGTTAAAGCATTTGGCAGACGCTCCTATCCAGAGCGACTTACATTTTGATTTGTACAACTGAGCAATTGTGGGTTAAGGGCCTTGCCCAAGGGCCCATAGTGGTTGCTTGGTGGATGTGGGAATCTTTCTGGTAACAGTCCAACAATTTATCCACTTGCACTTGGACTCACTCCCATGTGCACTTGGACTCACTCCCATGTGCACTTGGACTCACTCCCATGTGCACTTGGACTCACTCCCATGTGCACTTGGAC
>JAOTRA010000018.1:9769435-9782960 GCA_026260255.1 Pseudolaguvia tuberculata
CACAATGCAACTCCTTCTGGCCTTCTCTATACTTCTCCATCAACATCCTCAAAGCAAAGATGGCATCTGTAGTACTCACGTAACTTAACTAGGAATAATGTTTTTTAAAAAGTCTTAAAGAATTCAGTAGGTGATTTCAGATGGAACCTAAAGCTTTTTTGAAGATTGTCTTCTCTTCTCATCGGTTATGTGCATGACACACCTCCAAATTTTACATTATTGATTCATTTCCACAAATAGAGAAAATTCTTTTGTTTCTGAATTAATTCTGAATTTTTTAACGGTCCATATGACAATGCTGTAGAGAATGAAATGTTTTCCTCCCCACCCCTAGAACATACATGGGTATCCTTTGCACAGCACTTCTATGGGCGTGGACATCTTTTTCTCACTGATGCGCTCGTATTTCTGTCTCTTGGTGGCGGCCTTTAGTCCTTGCCAGGGCAGAGAGCCAAGGTTGAAGTACATGAGCACATAGCCGAGGGACTCTAGATCGTCTCTTCTGCTTTGCTCTGAATAAAGATTAAAAATATTCTTAGATGATTTATTGTTCTTCCAGTTTTTTGTAAGAGGTGTGTGTGTGTGTGTGTGTGTGTGTGTGTATATATATATATATATATATAAATATACACCGATGCCCAGATGTGTGTTGATTGAGGCGTAGCGGGCGGTGCCAGTAAGGTTCTTGTTCTCTCTGTAGGGTATGTGCTGGTGTGTCCGAGCGTCTCTATACTTCTTGGCCAGGCCAAAGTCGATGATGTAAACAAGGTTGCCTTTCTTTCCCAGACCCATGAGGAAGTTATCAGGCTTCACGTCTCTGTGGATGAAGTTCTTCGAGTGGATATACTCGATACGGCTGATCTGCAACACACGTGTCATATATAAGAATAAGAAGTCATTAATATGAACAAAATCTGAATTGATGTTTTCTCAGCATTCTACACTAGAGGAAGATTTGGGTTCGAGCATGAGATTCAGGGACTCAACTATTCATTAAATTGAACCAAACACTATGAATTCATCAAATCAAACTGGTTATAAAGTTGATTTACAAAAACAAAAAGACAATCAATCATTGTACAGCCTCACCTAAATACACTCCTGTTTCCCAATGATGAAACTAACCGCATGCATCGTGCTGCTGTAATTTACACTTAATCCCACAAATCGGTTGCAACAAAACACAAAAACGTCACAACAATCAGGGGGAAAAAGCCTTGAAATATTGGAAGGACAAAATTTATTGTGAACCAAACACACACACACACACACACACACACACACACACACACACACACACACACACACACACACACACACTAAGGCATGTAACAGTTAAAAAGGTACAATTAAATGACGGTTCACATTCTCATGATGATGGATCGAGGGAATTTTATGAGAAAATCTAAACAAAAGGAAAGTAGATGTAAGATCAGGGTTTTTTTCCTGAAGGAGAAGTACTGGACGCTACTGATCACAGACTCGATTGGTTATGTTTGTGATATAAACAGAGAACACTTATTACAACCAGGAGAAAGAGATAGAGAGAGACACCTGTGATGCAAATTACAACACAAATAAAGCAAATGATTCAGTGACAGGAAAAAACTGTAAACCCCTAAGGCAGTCAACGGCTCAATTGGTCACATGATAACAAAAGAGCCACAGCATTGATGCAAAACAGCGGAGAACGCAAACTAATCTGCGTAAATGAACAGCAGGTTCTTTAGCAGTCAGCTCACTACACACACCCTTTCATTTCCAGTTCAGTGTGTGTGTGTGTGTGTGTGTGTGTGTTTACCATCTGGTCAGCCAGCAGTAGAACAGTCTTGAGGCTGAATTTTCGTGAGCAGAAGTTGAACAGATCCTCCAGACTGGGACCGAGAAGCTCCATCACCATAACGTTGTAATCCCCTTCAGCGCCACACCATTTAATCGTGGGGATTCCCACTAGAAAAAATTTTTAACACAAAGTTATTTAAAAGAACATTTGCTATAAACCTTTGGACAAACATCCCATTAAGACCTGCCATTGAGCAATTCCAGGATTTGCGCCCATGAGTCATAGGAAAAGGAAACCAACAACCTCTATAGAACCCCTGGGCAAAGATTCCTACTGTATATAGTGAACGCAGTTTTTTCCCCTTTGCACGTTTATGCAATTAGTGCAGAATCATGGGCTTGATCAGAATGCGTAATGTCTCTTACTTGACATGCAAAAACAATTAGTTCTATGCATTCATTCGAGTTCTTATGGATTAGACTTACTGCGAGCCTGCGTTGATTGTGAACCTCCCTGTTTAGATGCACAGACACTCACTGGTTGCCTGCCATTGTTGATGTCCTTCATCAAATCTGTTATAGCTGACGATATTCACTGATCTGGATTGTTTGGAACTTTTTCCCGTGTCACTTGGAATCTCACAAGCCAGCAGAGTCCGAGGTCAGTTTTATTTTTGGGTCGGTTTTCAGTCAGCCATGTTTTGTTCAGCATGTTATGTGTGACCTAACTTGTGTGTATATTATATTATATTGGAATTAACTTTGTTTGGACCTTTTCGGACAGAGAGACAAATTGTAGTTGTATAGTCGATGCCGTCCAGAAACAGTTTGGCTGGGATACTAAATTTACCTGTATTGTACATACTGTTCTGCGGGACACCAAACATTTGCATTTCTACCCTTCACTAGATTTTCTTATCCAGAGCGACTTGCATCCATCTCTTTTGACTTCAACTGAGCAGTCATAGGTTAAAGTTCACAGGGCGGGGGATGGGTGATGGAATATCTAGGGAGGAGGAAAACAGGGGTGGGGTAGGAGGTGGCTTATAGGGACAAGGAACAATCACTGTGGGTTTAATTTAATAATTAGAAATAATACAATTAAGGCATTTGATAGACTTGTGATTCTCACAATCGGGGTTAAGGGCCTTGCTCAGACCCAACAGTGAGTACATCAATGGTACTGTTAATCGAACCCAATTAGCAGCCGGATACAGTAAACGTCCCCAAAAAATAGCTAGCCCCTACCAAAATGTACATTAGTATATTATTATTATTATATTACTGCTTAAATGTTAGATTTGATGTCATCCGGAAAGGGTTTTTAAACAACAAGAAATGTTCAATTATTATTATTATTATTAGATGTATGTTCGTTGCAAATGGTGATATGAGAAAGTATTGCCTAACTGTACTATGGGTAAAGTATAAGGATAAAAGAGACGGAGGGGAGAGAATGATTGATTACTCCACTATGAGTAATTGTTAGCTGTAAATCAGGTTCTGTTCTTGTTCCATCTATAGATGACCACACGGCTGATATTTACGGAGAAGAGCAACAGACGGAAGAGCCATCAGTGCTTTGGCGTGCTGACTAGTGTGTGTGTGTGTGTGAGCGTAAAGAGAGGTCCAAATTTGGCCTTTGCCTTGTACAGCGCAGAGATTTTGCAGCTCAGCAATTTTTTTCTCTTCACGCATCTTCCAGGTCAGTCCTTAATGAGTGTGTTCAGTAGGATAAATATACATCTCCTCTGGTCTAGCTCATGCTTCCTGTTCCAGCACACTGATTAATGGAAAACATACACAGTGCATCTATAAAAAGCTGTAAGGTTTGACGCCTTTCTTCTGCTTTGGTGCATGAAAAAGTTCATCATCACACAGGAGCATGAATGCTGTATAGTATCCCCAAGCTGAATGATTAAAGGAGGAAGTTAATACCGGAAAAGCTCAGTAAGGTTTAGAGATGGCACGATTAATCAAAGGATATATAATTGATTGATTTAAAAGAAATAAAACAAAAGTTCTAGACAGGCGGAAAGTGAAAAGTGGGGAGCCTTGTGTGACGTCCAAACGCAAATACTGCAAAATTTATTTCTTTATTTTGTGAAAGTTTCTTCCGGGTAGTCCAGTTTCCTCCCACAGTCCAAATACAAGTACATAAGGTTGATTGTCAAAATTGTGCATAGAAGTGAATGTATACAAGTGGTTGTTCGTCCATGTGGCCCTGCAATGGACTGGCAAACTGTCCAGGTTATACTTTTACCTCTCGCCTTATGTGCACTGGAATAGACTCCAACGGACCCCCGGTGACCCTGAATTAAGGAATGAGCAGGTAAAAAGATAAATGAATATTTAATGGCAGTGTTTTCTCTGCAAAGTTAACCGATCATTGTAACGCCCCGCCCTAAAGCATAAGCACACCGATAACTAAATGCAATTCTTTCTTTTTAAGTGTTATTATACTAATATCTCTCATTCACAGACAAACTACCACAAGTGTGTGTGTGTGTGTGTGTGTGTGTGTGTGTACTGTACCAAAGTGACAGTAAATGTTTATACACATTTACAGTATTTAGCAGACGCCCTTAGCCAGACCAACTTCTATTTGATCTCTTTTGTACAACTGAGTAATTGGGTGTTAAGGGCCTTTGTCAAGGGCCCACAGTGCTTGCTTGCTTGCTTGGTGGAGCTGGGAATTGAACCACGGCCTTTCTGGCATCAGTTGAACCCCTTAAACCACAGCATGTAAAACACATCATTGCAGAGAATAAAGTGTTGGTATTTGGGGTGTTTTAAATAGAAAAAAGTTAACTAAAATCTGACTGGTTTACGTTATGCTTATTCGGTGTATTTCCAATGTTTCAAGCCATCAACATGCTAATAACACATTCCAAACTAGCTGCCAATAAAATCCACGGTCCAGGATCATTCGCCATGGTCCAGTTACACACAGCCACAGTAATCCAACATCATGTGGTGTTCACCCTGGAGTGCACCGTCTGTCATATGTTGCCAACGGGTGTGTGGGGCTTAAAGATCGATGATAAACTGTCACGAGTCTTGTAATGAATTTTTGTTAAAAGAGACTTTAATGGTCTAGTGTATGACATCATCAAAACAGATCAAGAGGGGAAAAAAATCCTAGAATCGCGTTCCCTTAAATTTTCATCCTTGGTCACACACACCCCCCTCTCCCATCTGGACTTAACCATACATGTAAACCCTGAGGGGGGAGGGATGCAAGAAAGGGGGATTGAAAGAGGAAGAGAGGGAAACATTGCAGTAGAATTTACACATACGCAAAACTTCAGAAATGAGACAATATACATGTCATCCAGCTTTGACATCTAAATGAACGCAGTGAGGTCATTTACATGAGGTGACGTTATAGTATTGTGTGTGTGTGTGTGTGTGTGTGTGTGTGTGAGGGAGGGGTCAGATGTGGTAAAGGGCGGCTCCACTGTCTACAGCATCACAATAAAGCAACCAAAAGAAACTGTAGCAGCATGTAAAAGCGTTTTCGCTGACCAACACGCCGGCTGGGAAAAAAAAAATCAGGATAAAGATTTAAATTGAAATAATTGTTGAACTGGACGTGTCTTCTGGGAGCAAACACACCCCATCACACAAGCTACCAGTAGCCATTTGGTATTGTTGTCGTGGTAACATTTACAGTCAACAAAGTATTGTAGAAGTCACGCGAGACAGACTTCAAAACAGGGCAAAAGTAGGGGACAGAGATGGAAAGACAGACAATGTGTTTGTATGATGAGGGGAGAAAACTGGGGCAAGATTTCTTACAAAACAGAGGAAAATGTAAAGGAAGAGAAAAAAGGAGGGAGGGAGGAAGGAAGGATGAAATGCAATTTAAAGAGAATAAAAAAAGAGGAAAGAGAAGAGAGAAAAACAGGAGGGAATATAAAGTAAGGAAGGGAGAAAGGGGGATGAGTGTGCGAGACAGAGAATGAGAGAGAGAGAGAGAGAGAGAGAGAGAGAGAGAGAGAGATGCATGGGTATGCATTGGTTTGTGCTTGCGTGAGTTTCTCGCCCAATAAACGCTTTCGCACAGACAACACAGATTTACAGGGTTGTAAAGTCAAAACTGCAACATACAGCCATAACCTTTAACCCCGAATATGACTTTGAATTAAAGAGAAACGTTTCTGAATAGATATTTATAAAGCCAAAAAAATTAAAAAGTTATTATTAAAAATCTTGATTAATTGATAAAGAAAGTGCTAAGACAACCATGAACCATTAGAAAGTGATCTGCCACGACACCACTCCTTTCTTTTCTGCCAAAACAGTGAAACATTTTCAGGAGGCAGAGTTACTAAAAGAAGTCAAGGAACCAAACTATTTTACACGGGGAGACAACTTTGCTGGGAGGCATGCTGGGAAATCAGGATCCTACCTCCACCTTGCATCATCTTGTAGATTTTACTCTCGATGTGCAGCTGAGGGTGTTTGGTCTTGACGCATTCTAGCTTTATGGCCACTTCTTCTCCGACAGAGATATCCGTGCCTGAGGAGAAAGGAAGAGAGTAAAGTAATACAGCCGTCAGTGATATTACGACACACAGGCATGACAAGAAAGTCAGGAAACCAAACTAAAATCAAAATCAAAATACATTTGGCAAAAACCAGAACAAGCTTAAAAATATTTACAGCCACCCTGTGACCCCAATTAGGGAATAAGCAGGTTGGGTTTTGTGCTTTATACAACATTTCTATCTTAAATTTATTAATACAAAAGAAAATATTTATAAATATTAACTTTCATCAAATGTAAAAGAATAAATTTCCAGTCATTAAGTATTCTTGTGGCACAAATTGATAAATCACACTAAAAGGTACGTGTCTGCAATGCTTAACAAAAATCTATAGGGATAGAGGCTTAAGAATTTCATAAATATAACCATTAATATTCAGACAAATGTATTAATTGTAAGTCAGAATAACAATATATTTGTAGAAAAATCAACAAACAGTTCTAAGGTTTAGAATATTAAAATAAATGTCACTTATTTTAATTACTGTATTTTGGCCTTTGTAAATACACCAAATAAAATATGTGATGTCATCATAGTAAAAACTAAAATCACTGGACAAAATGTCCTTGTCTTACATGCATGGTCTTGTTCCGGCAGACTGTACCAACATTAACCACGATCACTTAATTACATAGCGCAGTATATATGGAATTAAAAAAAAAACCCTATTAAAGTTGATTTATTCCACTGTAACAATATACATACACCGTCATACACCCCCCCCCCCCCCCAGTCCTAGGGAAAGGTTAAAACTCGACTGTAGTAAAATATGGAAACACAGACGCCGCCCTGCTCCCAGCACTCGCTCATCTTATTTCTCTTCCACAGTCACAATTTAATGTACTAGTACTTTTAAAACTGGTTTTGGACATTTTCCGCCACAATGTTGAGGTTTTATGGTTCATTGATAAAATGGTAGACAATCCCAGGCAAGGGTTTAGGATAGTAATTCACACCTTCCTGTTAAAAATCAGACACACCGCAAAGGGGAGAGGGTCAGACAGAAATACAGAGAGACAAACTACAAGAATTGGACAGAAAGATGAAGACAGAAGCTACAAACAAAAGGAGGGAATAACAGGCAAGCAAGGGTGGATGACAGACAGACCGACCGACCTAAGAGAATGGACAGACAGACAGACAGACAGAATGCTGTTCTCCTCTGCTGTTCTGTGCTTGTTCTATAAATTAAAGATTGCGACTGAATAAACGCTGGTGGTGTAAAGCTCTCGCACACACAGCAGAAATGTAAACGCCATCCAACCGTAACCCAAAGCAGATATTAGGAAGGATTTCCGCTACAGCTGCTCGCCTGTCAGTGTGATATACGGTCTGATATACCGTGGCCATATTTCTGGATGTCTCTCCAACTGAGAAAACTGCAGCTCTGCTGTGACCTGCACCAGAGCCTCCTGTTCGCCAATTGTCCCAAAATACCACAGAGCACTGAAACCAACCAAAGGTGTAGCACAACATGGCAGAAAAAAAGAGAAGAAACAAACGCATATGGCCACAAATATGCAAGCACACATGCATGCTAGCACGGCTAGTTTGCACACAAACGTACATACATCTAGCGCCGCACAAGCCCGGACCTGCACAGACATCAGTTAGACTTTATTTCACATGCAACTTTTATGGTTCAACATTATTTTTTTTTCACACAAGTAGGAAAATTATACAGCTGCCAAATTTTTTAACTGGTGAAGACAATTGTTGAATTTATTTTTATTTTTTTTTTACAATAAAAAGGCAAGTAAATAGATAATTGACAATAAATAAATAAGACTGAATCATTCATTCACACGAGAACCCACAGGAAAAACATGCAAACTCTGCTTGATTTTAGCTGGAACTAAACTCTGCAGGACACCCCGACCCTTCAGGACCAAGTTCAGAGACCCCTGACCTAAAGGAAAAGACTTTCAATAGCATGTCTCGCTATTATTATTTAGACAAACTATTCTTTAGCTTATTTATCTGGACTTTTTTTTTTTTTTTTTTAAACACATTGTTTTAAACAGGACATTCTTATGAAAATTGTGAGGTGTGTAAAAATTATGACTGACGTTCAAAGCAACCTACAAGGTGTTACCAAAAAAAAAAAAACGCCTTAACTTCCTCCCTGGCAACCCTGAGCTCAGAGGAACGTGGAGCCGGTTATATTAAATAGCTGCACTAGTTTTTGCTGAGGTGCGGTACAAACGGTTCTCACTGGATGGGTTAATGAGACTGAATGAATGATGTATTCAGTTCCAGAAACACCCTGGAATGAAGAAAAGCAACTGAAAACAAGAAATCAACTTAAATTAAACAAAACCCGGAGGAAAAAAAGCAAGTGAAAATAAAAAGGAGTGATTTTGGCAGGTTCCGTTTCCATCATTCGATATGGAACAAATGTCAGTCTTCAGTCCGTATCAAAACGCTATATGAAGGCATACTGTGGTAGAAACGAAGAGTAGACGACAATAATCCCAGCATCAATCACACAGTTTGCAGATTAATAGGCATGAAAGTATGTGTGTGTGTGTGTCAATAATCAGGTTTCACTAATGAACCCAACAGCTTCACTAGTCTAGAAACATTTAGACAATCTCACGACATGCAACCAGACAAACAATAATATTTTGCAGTAAAAAAACTCTAAGCCAGATGACCTAAATCGATATTGACAAAATGTTTGGTCAACCAAAGCGTCCTGAACCTCAGTCTATGAGAGATGTTTAATGATCTTTACTTTAAATAATGTGGTTTTGGGTGGGGGAGACAAATAAAGCAGATAAAATAATATAAACTGGCAGGATTGCCATATATGTTCAGTATCATTGTTTGAATTTTAAAGGAGTGGCTTTTTAAAAACAGTGGCAGCAGATGGAGCAAAAAGCTCCACCCAAACACATACAGTCATCTGTTGAGAGGAAGAACCTACACAGAAAGACAGCTAAGCAAGTAAAAAACTACAAGCCAGTAAATTCTTTAGCCATTTATAAAAAATACTTATAAACTACTTTAAAATAATCTCCTTATACAGCAATCCAATATTTCACTTCATTCATTTATCTTACCCGCTTATTCTCAATTCAGGATTAAAAGGGCGGGTCTGCTGGAGCCTATCCCACATGGTCCATCTCAGGGACACACAGACAAAACCATTCACACACACACATTCACTCCTATGGGCAATTTACAATCACCAAATCAACCTAATGGACTTTCTGGACTGTGTGAGGAAACCGGAGTACACGGAGGAAACCCACGCAGGTGCAGGGAAAACATGGCGGATCCTTCTGTGCAATACAATATTTTAAATTAAAAATATTTAAAAAAAGGATTTACCCCAATATTTTCCTGCATACTACAGGAATGGAGAAGGAAGTAGTGCACAAATAAAATGTTTAAAACAATAGGTTACTGTACTAAAGGTATATTAATACTCCATCCTATAATGCAATAGTTATACATGGTGATATTTTTATATAGGCTAACAAACTAAAAATAAATATTGATTTAAAACTGCTCATTAAAGTAGATCTATGTTTCCATTCTGGGGTGATTTGTGCCCCGGAACAGAAATAAGGGGTAACACCATCCGGCGGTATCAAACTTAAAAAGCTACAATTCTCCTTCTTTCAATTCCCGTCACGCTGAATGTAGTTTCCCCCCATTGAGGCAGATCAAGGTGAAGCAGTAGGTTATTGGAATGTAGAGATGCAAGTGTGCATTCAGACGGTCGACTTGCCAACGGGGAAAGCCGATAAAATCCAGGAACAAGTCTGGGCAAGTTCCTGTTACGAAACAGACTAACTTTGTTTTCATGTTCAGAGATATGGAGTTTTCACTAACGATCAACACTTAGCCAAACGTCCTAATGCTTTTTTTATTGATTAAACAAACAGTTATACAGCAACGGGCAATACTAATGATAAACAAAATAACCAACAAAAACATCAGCACTTTGCAGAATGATGAAATAAAGAAGTGAACTTAAATAACGTGTGTAATAAAGGTTTGCCAACAACAGAGGTTGGTCAGAAAGTTGTATCGAAGTTTTGGTAAACTAATTAGCGACAAAACTAGTAGCTACAATGAACAGAATTTAGCAGTCTAAAAACAAAACAATCTAAATTTTTTTTACTAATCTAATCGTTAAAGTATAAACCAAAAACAAAAATAAAAAATACAGATTTCATATAGGGGGGGGAAAAAAAAAATGCAATTTCCCCCCTTACATCATGTAAAATTGGATGGGGTATTTGTTAGTGAAATCAGCTAGCAGATCCATGTTGACGGGGTAATGGTTATTTAATGTAAAATGTAGATGTTTCGATGGGTGAACGGACTACATTAGAAATTGAAGTTAAAAACGTCCAGATATAAGAATGTAGTTTAACAATCTTTGCTTTGAATAAACGTAATTCATAAAAGGAACAAAAATAACAGAAAACCGAGACCTTAAGGTTAAACACGGTCTTCCAGTCTACTAGCAAATCAATAAGCACGTCCATTTTAAATCCTGAGAAGCAGCTGCTTGCCCTCCTCCACCGACTCTGGGGGAAAATGGGGGTAAATCCTAATCTGAAGGAACCATGGGGAAGCTTTAAAAGAAACTACAGCATCTCACCACAGTGCTGAAATGACACTCGATTTGATTTATTTATATCATTTACACTGATGAATTCCTGCTTAGACATAAAAACCTTTTAGTAAATTAAAATCTGTTTCCCGTATAAACTCAATAGATATGCAGAATTATTTGCAAGATATCTTTTCAAGATATAATTTTCCATTAAGAAAATAATACCGGAAACCAGACATCAATCTTCTCCATTGTAAATAAATCCTGTAGCATCATAGCATTTTATTTAATTTATTAGTTATTTTAGCTTATCGATTTTATCAACAGTGAGAAATTATAAAAAGAAAAAGAAATGGTGCCTAATACCCCAGGGGCATCTTCAGCCATTTTACACAAGCTTAGCACAGTATTAGCTTTAGATCCTAAACGTTCGAATACTAACCACGTTTGTTGCATTTTACGTACAATTGAAATTTGGCGGGTTGAATTTCTGCAAGCTGAACCACGTTTTAGTAGCAAAACTAAAATCAAAACCTGGAACCTTTATTATTACCACGTCACATCTTCACCTGGTCCAGTCTCTCCAGCAAGAGAAAAACACCGTGAACAATAAAGGCAAAATGATTGCATTTTAATTGATGATAATCAAGGTAAAACGTTTAATTTACTGAGGTTTTGATTTCTGCTTACATCACCCAGCCTTAAATATAGTTACTCACATAAAGATCCTGTAATAACAGTAGTAGAGGCAAGAATACAGGCATGAGTAACATTTCAGAAATTCATGGCAGGAGGTGCAAATCACAACTGTCCAAAAGCTCATATATCATACAGAATAATTAGTGACACACCTCCTACATCATCTGCAAAAGAAAACTAATCAATCAGATGATGTGCTAATGATGTCACCAAAAACTAGACCCATTTAGGAAGGGTAATAAAATGAGATTAAACAACAATTGTCTCATCATCGTGACTGAGAATCCGAAAAGAGCAAATAAGCAATGCGTGTTGTCCAGGCAAGTCCCGCCCCAACTGCACTTTGGACTGGGGTTCATTGTCAGCAGGTGGTGATTGTTTCCAATTGTATGTGTGCTGAATCGCTGTGTAGCATTGCCCAATCGTTGTTCTTCATGTACATTACAGGCAGATTTTTCTTAGGTTAAGTACAGGATTACAGCTGTTGAGATGTTTCTTTGGCATTCACAATCACAATGAACCATATCAGGAAAAGAAGAAGAAAAAAAATTTCACAATACACACTGCACGAAATCATCTCAGAGCTCAAACAAACTTGCTGCCAGAAAATGATCTCAACACTGAAGCTCCAACTTGCAAAGAAAATAATAAAAAATAGACCACAATTGAAGAACAGGTTTAGGGTTTATGCATTCAACCATCCATGTTCTTACCCGCTTATTCCCGAATCCGGGTCACGGGGGTCTGCTGCGCCTATCCCAGCGCACATAGGGCGAGAGGCGGGGTTACACCCTGGATGGGTCGCCAGTTCATCTCATTCACATTCACTCCTATGGACAATCTAGAATCACCAATCCACCTAATCTACATGCTTTTGGTCTGTAGGAGGAAACCGGAGTATGCGGAGGAAACCCAAGCAAGCGCGGGGAGAACATGTTAACTCCGCACAGAAAGATCCCCGGCCTGGGAATCGAATCCAGGACCTTCTTGTTGTGAGGCGACTGTACTATCCAGTACGCCACCGCGCCGGGGTTTAGGGTTCTAATTTTAATTTGATAATTATTTTAAAATAAAAAAGTACATAAAAACTGCCTGCATAATTGTGTCAAGTTAGAGAATAATTTCTTCTTTGATTAGACAATTATGGAGGCAAAGTATGGTAAGATATTTGGTAGGTGTCATTATCTGTTGCATAAATGATTGTATTTGCTGATAGCCAACATTAGAATGTTGTTGTTAAAGTACAGGCGTTCAATTAAATATCATTCCTCCATTTACAGTGTCTGTCTCATAGGCGCTGGTTAGATAACAGCTGCAAGTCAACATTTTGCCACATTGACATGGCTTACAATGACGGGCAAGAGACCGAGTGAATTATTGCACAAGTTCCAGTTTGGTTTGTGTCAAATACGCAGACATTTTCAAGCTAGTAGTTAAAAGCCCTTATAGTCTGTACAAAATCCCTTTTTAACAAACTTCCAATGAAAAACGTTGAATTATTTGTTTCATTAGTTGCTTGACTTCATGATTTGTAGCTAATGTTAGACCGACCATGTGGGGAAATGGTGTGGATTTCATTTTGGGCTTCAATGAATTTTCAGGCGTTGGTTGGAGTGAGGAGCAGCTGGCTAAAAAAGATTAGATTACATCATCTACAGCAAAAAAAAAAAAAAAAAAAACAATGGTTGAAATATTGCAAACTTTTACAAAAGAACACTTTTAGACATATGCTCAAAAGATTTAACCCCAGAGAATGGTTTCAGCAATCAATATATGGTCAAGCGTTTCACATAGAGCCAAAAGGGATGTGTATAAAAGAACCTTGTCCGACCTACACAAGTAGGCTCAAGTCTTATTATGGGGTTATAACAGAGCTACACCACACTGCCAAGTGGAGAACGTTCTCTGGACATAT
>JAOTRA010000018.1:9861797-9885520 GCA_026260255.1 Pseudolaguvia tuberculata
AGGAGGAAAAGAGGAAGACCAAAGAGGAGGTTTATGGATGTGGTGAAGGAAGATCTGCAGGTAGTTGGAGTGAAAGAGAAATAGAAGGATATTCTCTGGGTACTCTGGTTTCATCCCGCAGTCCAACACGTACATTATGTCTCACCCTACGTCTGTTTCTTCTCTGTCTCTCTCTCTCTTCATTCATTCATCCATCCATCTTCATCCAAACTCCGCATAGAAAGATCTCTGGCCCGGGAATGGAACCCGGAACCTTCTTGTTGTGAGGTGACCGTGCTAACCAACGTGCTTCCGAATTAGGAAATAAGAGGCTAAGAAAATAAACGAATGAATGAATGAATGACGTGTTCTCACAATTGTGTTTATGGCGTGAATTTTCCCGAAGAGGCAACGGTAATATGATAACGTAAAGTGTGACGTCTCCTTACGAGCAAAGCGGCTCAAGTGTTTCGGATTTTTAAATTAAATCGTTGCTGTTTTTTAAAGAAACTAAAACTACATTTAATTAGTATTTAATTTACGTTTTTTATAAGTAAAATAAATGTTTTCATTTTGCGTCATTTTTCCGATTATAACCACGCGGTGTGGAATAAACCGAAACATTACTTTCTACACCTTGTAATTTTTTTTTTGTGTGTAGTTAAAAGATTTAAATATCTTATGCGTTAAATCCTTGTGCTTTTCACTACCTCTCTCCAGGGACAGCGGCTCCGCCATGTCCGCCTCCTTCCCCGGATGATAATACGATGACATCATGAGTGCAGCAGATATCCGGTGTCAATCGTTTATTTCTCCTTTTCTTTGATATAGAAAATAATTGAATTTACTTAGATTAAAATCTTTTCCCCGACCGACATTTCCATCAAATTTAACCGCCACCAGCAGCTGAATGAACGAGTTCAAGCTAAAATAAAAGCGGTCGCGGGGGTCGCACTGTCCTGTGTGTGGGCAGGAAATCGCGTCACCAGTGACGCAGTATATTCGGCTGAGGTAAACTGCAATGTGATTGGTTGAACGCATTTTACAAGATTTTCATTAAAAATACAATTTAAAAAAAACAAAAACATGTTTATGTCATTCGTTTGGTGCAATCGATGATTTTCTACACATTTCGGTAAGACATTATGTTGTGCGTCTTGATGACGTCACAGGACGACAAAGCAATAGCGAAATAAAAAAACGGTCGCTTAGGATGACGTCATAACTTCAAACTATCGGCTTGTGATAAAGCACAAAAACCTAGAAGTTTTAAAGAACTCATCTGATTGGTTGGTGACTTCCACAATTATTGTGCATTTCCCTAATGGAAGGAAGAAACTACTGTGATGGGCAAAAATAATGGTGTAGAGGGAGGATCGGTGTTCCGTTACCAGCTCCACTAAGCAACCACTGTGGGCCCTTAAGAACAGACCTTGACCCTCAGTTGCTCAGGTTTTTAACGGGTCAGGCAGATACCTGGTAGATCAACGTTCAATTCTCACCACCAAACTACCACTATTGGGACCCCAATTTCACAGTTAGATTTCCAAGATAAATATTGCACAGGATAAAAGGTGACCACCAAAAGGTAGTAAAATGTTATTACTAACTAGATGCATTCAATAAAATGAGTAAAATGAATTTAAAAACCAATGATAACACAGAAATCCTTAGCTCCATTCATAGAGATGTTGGTTTAAATAGGTGATTAACAACAACTTTCAGTTCATTCTAAACAATTACAATTTGTTTAATAAAATAATGACAGGCAATGGTTTTACTTTAAAAAAGAAAAAAGCGCATTTATTCAAGAGAACAGACACAACAGAACCCCTAAACAAACGTCACTAGAAGAGGTGGTTCAAAATGCATCCATATTCCATATTTAACAAAAAAAAGTCTTAATTACAATAAGAGCAACCTTCTGTGAAACTATGGAGACATTCAGTTAAAAGCACAAATCGGTATTTCTCTCATTTGTCTTCCTGTCCTGCTTCTGGACTATTAAGACGACTGTACACAAAAAGCATTTCTCAGACGCTGGTTAAAAAAAGGGAAACCCCCCCAACAAAACTCGACTATAAACACACCTTACCTTGGAAGGACGTTTGAAGGAAGGAAAAAAAAAAATCTCCACAACTTGGTATAATCAATCCCTGTAGTAAAATTATGGTTTTATACTGCATTGTTGTTTTAATAAAAGGAAGAAAAAAAAAAAAAAAAACAACAGTAGAGAGCAACATTTTAGGTCACTCTTACAAAACTATTCGGTGGAATTTGGTGTGTGGTGGGGGTCACAGTTCAACTATTCTTATTTAATCCCATTGACAGGAACTTGGTGGAAGTTGACTCATTTCAACAGAATCCAAAGCGTTTAGTATTCATCACCCTGGGCCTCCATCTTGTAGCCATTCTCATTAGAGGCATAGCCATCTCCAGACTGCATGGAATCCTGGTTCATCATGGCATTGATTCCATCCTGGGAACCTTCTTCCATCTGCGGCATGAATGAGCTGTCTCCATCTTCTCCATTCCCCAAGCCTTCGTTCTCACCCATAGGGGGAAGCAGAGAGCTGTGCCGATCCTCTTTACGCTCACGATCTCCCCTGTCCCGTCTATGCTCGCGATCCCTGTCCCGGTCTCTATCCCTCCTCCTTTCTCTGTCCCGGTCTCTATCTTTATCCCTGTGGCTCCGCTTCCTGTCCCGGTCTCTGTCCCTCTCTCTGTCCCGATCTCTTCCTCGCTCTTCTCCCTCAGGCCCTCCCTCCTCACCTCGACCCGGCTCACCAATTACAGGTTCTTCCATCCCCCGCTCTCCCCCATCTCCCATCATGCCGTCGGTCAAGCCGCCTGCGCCCTCTTCACCTCCCTCTGCACCTTTCCCTCGCTCCCTGTCTCTCCTCCTCTCCCTGCTCCTGCTCCTCCTTTTGCGATCTCTATCTCGATCCTGTTCTCGGCTGTTCCTTTCACGTGGCTTGGTGTCTCCTTCTACTCCCCTCTCCCTTTCTCGCTCTCTGCGCCGTCCAGCATTTTCATCTGCAGGTCGTTCGCGTTCACGTGACCGGGTGCGCCTTCGCCTCTCTCTTGAGCGTGAACGCCGTCGCTCAACACGCTCCTTTTCTCTGTCGCGTTCTCTGCTTCGCTCACGGCGTTCACCACGTTCACGTTCTCGATCACTGCAAATAAAGAAATAAAATGAAATGTGATTTAACACTTTGCATACCGCAAATGATCACTTAAACAGTACGTCAATATCAAAATCTCCTACAAACAGAATGTCACAATTTATTGCCTTAACCTTCTTGGACAGAATTCACCAGAGCTTCACAGGATGACAATGGAATACTCTTTCCATGACGATGTCACAGAGCTGGTGGATGTTGGGAGACCATGTTTTCCTCCAATTTCTGTTTGAGTTTGCCACACAGATGCTCATTAGGATTTATGTCTGGGGACATGCTTGGCCATTCCATCACCTTTACCCTCAGCTTCTTTAGCAAGGCATTGGTCGTCTTGGAGGTGTGTTTTGGGTTATGTTATGTTGGAATATTGCCCTGTGGCCCAGTCTCTGATGGAAGGGGATTATGCTCTGCTTCAGTATGTCACAGTAATCCTTGTACTTAGCCTGAATGTCTTTGGCAAACTATCTGCAGGCTTTCTTGTGCATCATCTGTAGTCTGCATCATTTAGCCGGCTGTGCTCCCAGAAGAAAGCCTAATTTGAGCAGTATATGGTCTGAGCACTGACAGACTGACCCACCCCCATCAGCCTCTGTAGCAATGCTGGCAGCACTAATACATCCATTTTCCAAAGATCGCTGTTAAATCGTTTGGCCCCCCCGTGCTACAGCTCAGTTTCAGGGTCTTTGCAATCTTCTTGTAGCCTAGCCATCATTATATACAGCAATTTTTTTTCTCTCCAAATCACAGTTCTTTGCCATGAGGTGCCATGCTGAACTTAAATTGACCAGTATCAGAGAGCGATTTGGAGCAATAGCACCAAATCTACTTTTGGTGACTAAAGACTGTAAACCGAAGAAACTCAACCCACACTTCCACAAGCAGTACCATTCACTACTTTACACTGTAGCAGAGTTTCATTTCTTGATGTTTTCACATAAAAAGAAATATTCACCAGAAATAAGTAAGGAGTGTACTAACTTCTGTGACACTGTACATAGTATGGATGTACATAACACCAACTATGGTTGTCTAATACAAAGATTCCAGAACACTAGATACACCAACACATACATACCCTCCAATGGGTCGGTCATCAAAGCGAGAGGTGTCATCTCTACCAGAATGTTTTATGTTAACATCTGCACCACCTCTTCGAGTACCACCCAGACCACCACCTAAAATGCAAACATGAACAAATTAGACTAAATCATTGATAGTTGACAATTATTGAAATGAGTATATTTGAAAGGCGGCTTTTTTGTTTCCTACCCAGTCGACGAGGGTGCCATCCCTTCACTGTGCGCCCTCTCTCTACATCAACCAGAACTCTGCGACCATCAATCTTTTTACCATCTGCATGCTTGTAGGCCGCTACAGGAAAAAAACCCATGTGATAGAGAGAAAGCGCAATAGGCAGAAGAAGAGAGGGAGGGCAAAGAGAGATAAAGTGTGAGAGAGAAAGAAAGAGAGGGGAGAATATGAGAAGAATGAACATACACTGCAGTATTACTTTGAGATCGCTTACCTTTAGGGGGTTTGACGCCCATGTATTCATACAGGTATGACACTCTTACCTCAGGGTGCAAAATGAGTAAGAACTACGGCATAGTTCGGTTTGCAAATTTCTTGTTTCAACAGCAAAACTAAAGTTTTACTAGACCACAGCAGACAGTCTAGCCTAGCTGTCCATTTGTTAATGAATTTATTAAACTGTTAACGCAGTCACCAGCTGGTAGAACCCTTACCACAGCCCTACATGTAGAAATGGTAATACAGTAATAGGTGTGGGGGAAATATATAGGATTTTTAACACAACTTAAATTCCAGTATGTGTAAAGCCCAAACAAACTGACATCACAAAAAGTATAAACACAGCTAGAGATCCTATTGACAAGCCAGAATGCAACAAGTGGGCTTTCTGCATATGCAATCAACTTGCTCAGATTCTTAAATTTACAGCATGCAGATCCATTACTGAAGTTATGTTTCCCACCCATGTTCCATCACACCCGTAACATTGAGAACTCAAAAAAGCACCATTAAAACAATTGACCATTTTGTCACTTAACCTCACCAAATCCCACCCAGTAGATTAACAGTATTTTGTAGTTCTTATCTGAGCAATAGATGGTTAAATGCTTTGCTCTAGACAACAGCAGAGGCAGCTTGGTGGTCCTGGGAATTAAACCCATAACTGATCAACAGTCTAACACCTAAAGTACAGAGCTGCATCTACATATTCCTCTTGGTATAAAACTGGTGTATACATAAGACAAAAACAAAAGCCAACAGCCAATGTTGGCTTTCACCCATTGCTATATATGCTACAATTGCTCTTTGGTTAGCCAATGATTTACCCACCCCTCAACCTTACCACATTACCTGTAATTGCTCCCTTACCACAATATCTGGCCAGGAACTGGAATGGTGATGTAGCCTGGTGACTCCATGTGCTGAGCCAATAGATTGGTGATACATTTCAAGTATGCGACAAAAAAGTGAGTTGGATAAAAATAAAACTAGCATCCATTCCTTTGGCCAGACGGACTGGACGAGGTCCACACGGCTACTCTGGACTGCACTGTTGAAGACGGACTTCCAAATGGTATCATGGACAATAAATTCCTGGCCTAATCTAGTCAGAGGGCCTTACCCACAACCCTCTGGCCTTACTCAACTAGAGGGCCTTACCATGAACCCCCTTTAAATTTATCCTAACCAGAGGGCCTTACCGTAAACCCTCTAACTAAGCCTAACAAGCATAATCTATGCCAGAGGGCCTTACCGTAAACCCCCTTAAATTAACAAAAACCTCAAACATCTCACTTTACTGCCTCCGGAAACCCGGGCTAGCTTTAGATAGAGGGCCTTACCAGCAACCCTCCACCACTTCACTGTTAGAGGGTCTTACCAAAACCCCCAAGATTTCAGTCAAAACTTATCCAAGTGCTCAGAGGGGCCTTACCAACAACCCTCTCATCTCCTAAACTGCCAGACAAACATTTTGGCCTCATAGTTTAAATAGGACTTACCAGGGACAACAAAAGGGACAGATAAATTAGCTAAGACAAGCTTCCTAGTATTAGCTTTTAGTCCCATGGAGCTGATGGTTAAGAGATTCTGCAGTCTATGGTGGAAGAACTACGCACTGAGACCGCTGCGCACTTCCTTGAGACCGGAAGATTTTTGGGTTGGTTTGGGAACTGGTCGAGGAGAAATGGTCATTTTTGCTGTGAATGATTTTTTGGACATTTAAACTGTAGCAATTAAGAGTCCATAAAGTAATGTAAAGTCCATGACCATAAAGTAACTAACTTCCTTTTAGTCCACCCCGTCTATATAGTGATGGGTGATTATAAGCACTTCGAGTAAAATTGTTTACTTATAGTAAAACGTCTGTTCTGACTTTAAGGCACTGAGGAGAAAAATAAACAAAAATGGAAAAATAATATTTGAAATTTGGACAAATAGAAAAGAAAAAAGGGGTGGGGCATTGAACTGCTTAAATTTATGGACCTTTGGCCAATTTAAAAACACTAAATTGCAAATAGTCTACTTTGGATCTGTAACTCCTAATTATCCATCTAACTGGACTTTTGTAGCAGATAGAGTGCCTTTGATAAACCTACACCATTAAAGCCATTAGTAAAAGGCTGTACTTTAAACGTTGTCAGGGTAAGTTAGTTTACACTGCACAATTCTTTAGTATCTTACAATTGTTGCAAGTCAGACTGTACAAACATACTTTCCATGTCGCACTGAACAATCTCACTTGGAAAAACGACCCAAAATAGGACAAACTTGTCTGGAGTTTTAAGCCAAAAATCAACCAGTGACATGTTCTGTAAACCGCATTCTAGTGCTAAATCATAGCTATCAGAAGCTAAAACCATCTAGAGCGAGGTGGTGTATTATTTGTTTATTGCATTAACTAAACTTACACTGCAAGAAAGAATTGACAGAAAAACGTCAGCATAAGCGTAGGATTACAGAAATCCTTAAGCATTTAAAAATTTGTCCGCAAACTCTAGCACAACGTAAACCCATGCTCAACAGACGGCTCGTTAATATCCAGTACAGTGTGAGGGATTTCACCAAATACTGTTTTAATACAAATTAACTTAATTCAGCATTTTGTAGTTTTGTTCAGCTTGTATGTTAATTTCGCAGAGTACAACCTTGGCTTTAACAGAGAGGTTTAACCTCAGACACCCGCTCCCTAAACCTACCACAAGGAACGTTCAAAGACCAAAATCTCGCCTCAAGAGCGTCGGAAAGTGCAGGGTCATAAGGTCAATTTAAAAAAAGCTCACGTCTGGTAATTTGGTCCAATGAACGTGTGCCTTGTCTCAAGCCTAGAAGTAGATGAGGGTGTAAAGAAATCTTACCCATCATACAAACCCATCATACCAACCATATACTGAGCTGTGGTAGTAGGGTGTAGATGTATCAAAACCATCATCATGATCTGCAAGCCAGCTCTGGCCAATAGCCATCAGAGATAGGCGGCTGCAGTAGCAACGAAAACACACAATTAATACACGGCATGGACTAGCGCTTGCAACACTTCACTCAGCAACAGACTCCACCTGAGCTACGGTACACAAAAGCCTTTGCTTTGGGTTTGAAGAGACAAAATGTGTTTTAAGGCGGGTTTAAAAAAGTGTCACCTTGGCGCTAAAGAAGTCTCGGCCTTTAGCTTACCGTCACCGCTTCGTCTGGAACACATACACACACTCTCTCCTTGTGTGTCTCATTGCCTAAATGTTACAAAGATGCCGGAGAGCGGCGACATTCATCAGAACGCATGTGTGGAGGACTAGTGCCATTAGGTTGACCTCTCCCCACCAACACCACCCGCTCAACCAACCCCTTACACAATCAGACCAGGTAAGACAACACAACCTTTTGCAAATTTGAGAACCAACAAGATGTGCGCGCACGCACAAACACGCAGACACAAATCCTAAGAATCTCAGTGTGAGATGTTCAGTATTTGTTAGATCTTTACACTGTATAGAGAAAAGTAAACCAAGGGACCCATTTAAAAGAAGGAGAGTCCTACTCACAGTGCATGTCCCGCTCATGTTCATACTCGATGAAAGCGTAGCCACGCGGCTTCCCGGTCCGCTTGTTGTATACAATGTAGATCTAAAAATGCACAGAAAATAATCAGACAAAGAACATTCTAGCATATGACTGCTGTCGGTTTGTCAATAATGTAATTTAATTTTTAAGAGGTTAATGACAATTCTACATTTTGATCTTTTGACAACAGGCCATTGTTCTATAATGAAATTCTGTAAATTCCAGAAATCAAAACGGTATCATTAATCTAAAATAAATTTTATTAAACGTTATTTGTGGGTTCTCACAAGTTCTCCTGGGTAAAAGAGCACTGGTTTTAATATACACACACTAACACAACTCACTCGTTTGATGGGGCCGTAGACCTCAAACTCTCGACGAAGTTTGGATTCTGTAGTATCGTAATTCTGTGCAAAAAAAATCGAAAACAGTAAACAAAAGGGAGGCCTATACATTTGACATTTCATACAAAATTCGGGACTTACAATTCGTGCCACAAATAAGGTTTTGAAAGCATCTCCTTGTGCATTAGGGTCATTGTGAGGATCCCCTATGAAATAAATTTTTAAAAAAGGGGGGGGGGGTGTTGAGTATGATTTTCAGGACAATAAACAGGTTAGTCAACATTAAAATAGTTATATGTTGTATAGACTTACACAGCTTCAGCTCGGTTTCTACAACTGTCTGCCTCCTCTCCATCTTCTCTCGCCTCTGTGGTTTAAAACAGTTTCAACAATTTAAAATACAGAATACAAAACCTAAAATTAAAAAAAAATAATAATAATAAAGTTCTCAAAGATCTCACCTTTCTCTCCAGTCTCTCCTCACGTGTTTCAGCTCTAGTGGGCGGCGGTGCATCTCGAGGATCCTGAACATAAAAAAAATAATTATGTGCAACAGTGAGGTTTACAGCTGTACAGATGTTTGGCGCACATTCATAATACCAAGAATTATACAATAGAGTACACACTTAACGAACAGCAAGGGTAGTTAAACGGGATATATACTTAACACTAGATTTTTAACTAGTTTGTTAATCATTTAGCATTCACGTCAATCAACATTCATAAAAACTGCAATCAATTAACTTGGTTTTAGGCAGGAGATAGAAAAACTTTATATTTTGTAATTAATTTATGTAACTTATTTGTTACAAATAGAGTTTCATGTGAGTATTTTCTTTAACACCGAATATTTAAACAATTTGTTGTTGGTTTGTCAGTCGTTAATGAAAGCGGTGATGCTTTTAATTGGTTCTTTGTGCGCCAAAAACATTAATCCAAATTGCCGCTGAAAACTTTAGGCTACAACACAATGACAGGTGTCATCATGAGTGATAAAAATGCATTTCATATAAAAATATTAAAACTTAAGTCTGAAATCTAACATGGGTGCAAATTACAATTTAGTGCAAAATCTTATTTGTAATGCTCCTGGCATAAACAACCTAAAGGTCTAAATGTATGTAATAGACTTTTTACAACTATAAGGTTTGTTAGAGCGTACACTTATGAAAACTGACTGTTTAACTGCAATTATATTGCTTATTCATTCATTCATCTTACCCGCTTATTCCCTAATTGGGAGTCACAGGGGTCTGCTAGCACCTATCCCAACGCACATAGGGCAAGAGACGGGGGTACACCCTGGACGGGTCGCCAGTTCATCACAGATATAGTTTATCACTTTATAAATTTAAAGTGGCAGTAGTTCGATTCTGTTGTCAAATATACACCAAAACAGGGTCAGCTATTGTACAGCGCCACTAAAGAAGGAAGGGTTAAAAGGTCTTGCTCCAGGAACAAACAGCTGCGTTCTTGAGCCCAGGTCTTCCTGGTCTCTTGAACAATTCAGCATCTTATTTGAGCACCCACTGCCGCCGCCTCTGCCTTTCGGCTGCTCTCGTTAGGGGTCGGATCACTCTTCTCCACAGTACCCTGTCCGCTACATCTGACTCTTTCACCCCAACTACTTGCATATCTTTGAGCCACCACTGCCTAATCATAATTTTTCATGGCAAAAGAATCAGGTTTAAAACTCATTTGTATACACTGATGTTTTACTACAAGTTACTATTTTGTTTAAAAGAAGTTAACTTACTAATAAAAAACAAAAACTACACATCTACTGTTATAGTACTTGCATTTAGACTCTATCCTCCCTCACTCAGAGGGAAAAGCTTTGGGTGTCCAACGAGCAACAAGTCGAGGAACATTTTTTACCCCAGCAACCTCAACTTCCCACCAAACATCTCTATATACTCTCAGTACATTTCTCTGTATATAGATGGTACAACAATATCTGTACATTCATTTTAAGTATGTGTACAGATAAGGTTGCATATGCAGTCTTCTGTACATTCACATATTTTATAAATAATACGTGCTGGGATAGGACCGCAGACCCCCATGACCCCGGATTTGGGAATAAGCGGGTAAGAAGATGAATGAATGAATATATATGCTTGGTTCATGTATCTGTACACACCATTATTGACTATTGCTACTTTGCCCTTCTGGTTTGATGTTAACTGCATTTCGTTGACTTGTAACTATGTGCAATGCCAAAGTTGAAGTTTAAGTAGACCAACTTGTAATCTGTAACCCATTTCATTCCCAAAGTAACCCTCCAACAACATTCACCCTCTTCACACCCGTTTAACTGGAATTCAACAAGTACCTCGAAGTGTTTGATGAATGGAGCGATGCCAGAATATGGCTGGTTGTGATGTTTTTCATGGGGAAGTTTTTCCAGCTGAGGCAGAAATGGGATCGGATCCCGTGGGGCAAACAGGGCCAGAAGATTGGGGGGCAGAAACTGAGTCATTGTTTACCTAGGTAGAGAAACAACAGCATCTAAACATCAGGATTTCACAGTGTCTATGCTTAAAAATGAACTAAGTAAAATCTGCCACACTGGATTTAGACAAATTTAATAAATTAGACCAACATTTAATAGCAGGACTCCAGAATAACAGTGGGATTTGCCTATACTTTACTGGCCACTTGCATGGAGGCCATTTTTATAAATCACAACTTGTGATTTACAGCACAATGTGAACATAAAAGGACAAACATTATTCCCTCCGCAAACAAATAATTTAAAACCAGGGACGATACCAAAACCGTACAATATATATAACGAAAAGAAAATCCCTCCCGAATTCCATTTAGTAAGAGAACCAGTTTTAGCAGCAACGCGTTAGCATGCTAATTTCGCTAAAACGACAAAATGACTCAACAATTAGCTACTTTGCAACGTTCGTATTCAAAATTAGGTATTTTAGCTAGACAGCCGAGTGTAACTTATATTTATAATTTTAATGCATTTTTATCAATAAAGTTAAGAACAGCTATCTAGCGACAAACTTAACTGTCGTCTGATATCAACAATGTTAAGCTAACAATTTTACAGTAGCTAGCGAGGCCTTCCGCGTGGGTTATTACATTTACCTCAGCTCGGCATTCAACGGGAAATAGAACCTCCGAGCTCGATAAGGAAAAATATCGCTTCCCTGAAGATACTTTAGAAACACGATTTCTTAGTCGGTACCGACGATGAAACGACCTGAAACGTGTCCCGCGTCGTCGGCTTTCTTGTTCTCTGTGCAGCGATTAAAATGGCGCGGTGCCGTAAATCGCACAACTGTTGACTTGTCCCTATGACGTCAGTGCGACAATAGGTTGCGCTTTACGGCACCACTAGGATTAACAACGCGGACCACAGACAGTAAAAATCAGAGTTTAAACTTTATTACCAATAAATTATTAATCAAAACATTAATTAAACAATCGCACTACCAAGTTCCTGTATACGTGTATTTGATCCTTTACTCATCCATTCGGCAAACGCTCTTATCCAGAGCGATTTATAACTGAGCAATTGGGTGTTAAGAGCCTTGCTCAGGGGCCCACAGTGGTTGCTTGGTGGAGGTGGTACTCGAACCCCGGTCTTTCTGGTATCAGAAACACCTTAACCACTAAGCCACCACTTTCCCTCTCCTGATATTATCTAACGCTAGAATGTCCAAATTAATCCAAATGTTTGAAACACATTTTAACTCAGACCCTACAGAATGGTTTGTTCTTTGTTTTCTGAAAGCCACTGCGATATTTAATGTTGACAGGTTGGGGATGGGATGGGAATGGATTAGGTTTGCATCCATTTTCATCTGATTATTCATTCATTCATCTTCTCACCCAAACATCTGAAATAATATTATATAACAATGTAAAATTAGGCATTTCTATGGTTAAGCTATCCTGTAGTTGGTGCGGAGGTAGCTTAGTGCTTAGTGTAGATTAGTGAGTAGAGTAAGTCGTAGTTCACACTTATAAATTATTTATTGTATGAAAATAACAGACTACTAATATATCATCAGTGTATATATATATATATATATACTACCAGTATATCAGATTTGTCAAAAGAGAAATTCACATTTATTTACTTGATCACATGACATATCTAACTATCTACCGTTAGACACACTTCTTATTAAATAAATGTGAAGAGATAAGTTTACTACTCACAGATAATCAATATCACACGTGAAAAAGTTCTTCAGACAGTCGCAAAAGTTTAACAAACATTTCCTCATTGATAAACGATGGAAGGATCCATCATCCTGGTCAACACGTGACATTAGTTCCAGCAACACTGATAAAACCCATTAGTGATTCACAGTAATTTAGAGACACATACGGTAGATACCCAGACTCTGTGTTCACTTTATAAGGAACACTTGTCCATTTAACCTGCTAATCTAGTGGCAGCATCAAAGCGCAAATAGTCAAAAGGACAAAGATTAAACGATTCAGTTTATCAGAACAAAAGTAAGTGGTCTAATTGATGTCTAAAAAGACTTTATCAATCAAACACATACCTCACAGCGCAATATATAAACATTTATATAATAATACTAAGGCTGCACTACATTATGCATATATTGTAAGTTATAATGTATGGTCAGAGTTTTAGGTCAATTTTAATGTGAGCTGGGATAGGCTCCAGCAGACTCCATATATATATGCTTATATATATATATATATATATATAAGCAGTATTCCTAATCAAGGAAACAATTTACTCATCAAACTAGTTTTGGGATTTACATCATACAGCAAATATAAATTTATTGCCAAATAAAACCTTCTAGATAGTCAGTCATCCAAGTGATTCATAATATCCACTAATAATACTTTTCTTAGGTTTAGATTTTCAGACTCGGCTTCAGGAGCACCATTATACCGATAAGCGACGAAACAAGTCCGCAGAATCCTGTGACTCCTTCGTTTGTCTTGTAAAGCCCCAGCTTGTCTAATGGAATAAAAAGATCACACACATTCTTTATTACATCCAAAGCTAACGCTGGGCGACTCCTAAAAACCTCAATTAGCAGGAACACCAAAGTGTCCAGCTGCGGAATGATGACTGTGGCAGTTTCCTGACTCTCGTTGAGGTGACGGTTGACTTTTTGGCGGTAGTTTCCTTCTCGAGACTTTCCCATCATCAGCTGACCAATCAGGTAAACATCCTGGACGAGATTCATCACCAAGGAGAGAAAGTAATACCGATTGGCGTTTAGGTTCCATCGCTCCTTGTCCATATCTTGGATGAGGCTGATGCTTTTAGCCCAGAGAACATTATCACAGATGAAATAAAGGGCGCGGTTTAGATTGGCTACAGTGAGGCAACAACGCAGTACAGGATCGGTCAAGTGCAACGTTCTCCTGACTGCGTCCATCGAACTCGCTGTGTTGCCGAGCCTGAAAACTGAAACCATGAAGTCATTCAGATCTTCAGACTTTTAGAGACTTGGACTAGAAATAAATAATTACTTCTAACTTTAATACATTTAATATGTTAAAATTGGAAGAAGTTGTTAGCTCAGTGGTTAAGGTGATGTACTGCTAAATGGGGAGATTGCGTTATACCCAACACTTCCAAATTAGCATCACTGACTCCTGAGCACAGCCTTTCACCCCTAATTGTCCAGGTTCATAAATAAAACAAATGAAAGTGTGTGTGTGTGTGTGTGTGTGTGTGTGTGTGTGTGTGTGTGAGATATAACATCATTTTCTCCCATTTTCCTTCGTACCAGTCTTGTGACAGGATGAACCACAGCCATTTTTACGAGAAATTCAACTTCAACCTTAGTTCAATGTAAGATTTTATGGTGGCTTAAATAGTTAAGGTGCTGACTTGATGATCTGGAAGAACAGGCATGCTTGGTCTTTAGCCCCTCCACCACTAAGGAAAACCAGGAAGACCTGGGCTTTCAAGCCAGTTCCAGTTAGTCATTTAGCAGACGCTCTTATCCAGAGCGACTTACATTTGGTCTCTTTTACAACTGAGCAATTGTGGGTAAAGGACCTTGCTCAAGGGCCCACAGTAGTTGCTTGGTGGAGGTGGGAATCGAACCCCTGGTACTAGTCCAACACCTTAACCACTAGGCTACCACTTCTCCCAATCAAGCAAGACCCTTAAACGCTTCCTGCTCCATTGTGCTGTATCATAACCGCCCCTCCAACCTTCCCAGGTGAGATATGCAAAGAAAAGCATTTTACTAAACTTTGCACAGTGTGTAATCCTGTATGTGACCAATTAAATTGGAATTTAATTATTTATTATTAAAATGTTTGCTGGTTGAGCCAAATAAGATTCATTCATCTTCTTACCCGCTTATTCCCTAATTCGGGGTCACAGGGATCTGCTGGCGCCTATCCCAGCACACATAGAGTTAGAGGCGGCGGTACACACTGGACGTGTCTCCAGTCCATTGCAGGGCAACACATAGACAAACAAATCTGCATGTTTTTGGACTGTGGGAGGAAACAGGAGTACCCGGAGAAAACCTACACAAGCGCGGTGAGAACTCTGAATCGAACACGGGATCTTCTTGTTGTGAAGCAACCGTGCTATCCATTACACCGCCCCCCAAAGCAACATGCATCACATTTAAAAATGAAACAGGTTTAGGGGCCTTGCTTAGGGGCCCATAAGTGGGCGTCTGGTTGCGCTGGGACAGCACAGTGAAGTGTGTTTCAGCTATGATACGTCAACCCCATGGAGCAAAAAGGGTTAACGGTCTTGCTCAAGAATCCAACACTGGCTGACCGACAGGGGTTGGGCCCGAAGCCCAGTCCGAACACCAACTCAGCACTTTCACCCCTGGAGCCACCAACCTTTTTAAGGTTAGACACATGGGGTGGGGGTGGGTAAATCCAGGATAGAGAGATAGAGAGATCAAGATTTCCATCTGGAAGCTACCACAGCAGTGCGTCACTTACGCTTGCGTCCTGCGCTCATGTTCGCCTCCAGCCTCTCCAACTTCTTCAGTACAACTTCTCTATCTGCGTGCTTCCGGAGCAGGTATCTGACCCACGCGCATGCGTACTGGGTTGCCCTGAATATAAGTTATTTTAGCGAAACGACGTAATCATGCAGTTGATTAAAGTGAATAAAACACCCGTACCTGAAAATGCGATCTCTTCCTTGGCTCTGATTAGTGAATTTAATAAAGGAATCCATGTTATATTCATGAAGCGGAACGCAGTGGAACGCAGGGACACCCGAACGCCGTTGGCGCGCGCACTGGACCCGTTCATACGACTGGGAATTACAGTGCGCATGCGCAAACGCGTAAAGCGACTATGGATTCATTAATACTCCATACCATTAGTCAAATTAATACATACTAAATAATTAAAATAGAGTACAAGAAGGCCCCGGGTTCCAGTTTTTTTTTGTGCGGAGTTTTGCATGTTCTCCCCGCAATTGCGTGTGTTTTCTCCCGTTTCCAACCACAGTTCAAAAACATGTACATAAGGTTGATTATCATTCATTCATTTATTTTCTAACCCCCTTATTTCCTAATGGGGCCCTAACCCAACTCACATGGAGGAAGGGGTACAGCCTGGGCAGGTCACCAGTCCATCGCAGGGCAATAAAGTTGATTAGTAATTGGAGTGAATGTGTGTGTGTGTGTGTGTGTGTGTGTGTGTGTGTGTGGTCTATGTGTGGTCCTGTGATGGACTGGTGACCTGTCCACAGTGTATCCCTGCCTCTCGCCCTATGTGCACTATAATAGAAGAGAATTGAATAAATATATGAAATAATTAAAGTTAGAATAACTTTTTTATTGTATTAATTTTAAATAATGCTTAGTAGTGTTTATTGTGGTTGTTTGTCTATGTGTTGCCCTGTGATGGACTGGTGACCTGTCCAGGGTGTAGACTGCAGCAGACCCCTGAAGTAGGTATTAAGCGGGTAAGAAGATGAATGAATGAATTTAGAATGACAAATGAAATAAAATGCAATAAAATTTTTAAATGAATCAAGTTTTCCATTTGACTTCTCCAGTTTTTTTCTTTGGATGTTGAAATTAACGTCACCACACGTCACATTCCTCGGAATTGCTTTATTTGATTGATTTAAAACACTGTAATGTAAATAAATCTGACAATTCATTCATTCATTCATTCATTCATTCATTCATCTTCTTGTCCGCTTATTCCCGAATCCTGGGTCATAGGGGTCAGCTGCACCTATCCCAGCACACATAGGGCGAGAGGCAGGGGTACACACTGGATGGGTCGCCAGTCCATCTCAGGGTAACCATTCAGGCGCGGGGAGAACATGCAAACTCCGCACCGAAAAATCCCGGCCCGGGATTCGAACCTGGGACCTTCTTTTTGTGAGGCGACTGTACTACCACTATGCCACCACGCCAACCGCTTTTGGTAATAAACATTTCAATTTTAATTCTCTACTTTGGTCAGGATGTGTTGTAATACAGCTGAAACTCTTAACACACACACACACACACACTGGGTGAAAGGTTATGCAACATGAACTTCGTCCCACCTGAGGAACAAAGTGCACCCAAGCTTATGATTTGTTTTACCATGGAGACTGTGTGTGTGTGTGTGTGTGTGTGTGTATGTGTTCATACACACTGTGGTTTTAGGAGAGATTTTTCTTTCTGTTAAAACTGAACAAGGCTGACTATATTTTAATTATAGTTGCAAATTCCAATTCCAGTTTTATTTGGTAGTGAACATGTTTTTGTATGTTCTTCCCTGTGCTTGGATGCGCGGGTTTTCTCCAGACACTCTGGGTTTCTCCCACAGTTCAAATACATAAACATTAGGTTGATTCTTATTCACCTTTCGGCTGCTTACATTAGGGGTTGCTTCTCTTTTCTTCACTTCTCTAACACACTCTCCATTACTTTGCACTGCTGACTCCAAGTACTTAAACTCTTTCACTTTCACTACCATCTATCCTTCCACATTCCTCTCTTTAAGACCATCTTCCTCCTCTCCTTCTCCTCCTTTGGCCAACAGTAGCCTAAGTTCCATTGGCTTCTGCAACCCCAATAGCTGGGTTTCTTATTGCTACACATTCTCCCTCGTAATTTCAACATTATTTTTAAAGTATGACTAAACTTGTAGTGGTTTGACTTTTTTACCTTTAAAATATTAGGAATTAAACTTGTAATCTAAGCTTGTTTTACTGTGGCACCAAAGAGGATTAATAATAAATATTGAAATTTAAAAAATATATATTTTAGCTATAATTATATCTTTAAGCATATAAATTCCTTAGGAAAAAACAGATACACACTAGTTAAATTAAACCGATTTAAAATGAACCAAAATAAATAAGTCTTTTGTAAAAAAAGAAATAAATAAAAAATAAAAATTTTGCACTATTGTGACGCCACGTCACGTGACCTTATCAACATGGCGGTCTGTAGTACGTCCTAAAGTTGTAAAGCGGAATTCAAAATGGCGGACGCAGAAAACACCAACTCAACAACCTGCAGGTTTATTTTTAAGAAATCAAACAAGAAATTTTCCGGCAGAAAAAGAAAAGCCAGTGACAGCGACAAAGGTTTAAAAAAAGCTTTAAATAAAAAAAAAAAAATCGCATGAACTATAAAACATGGCGTTCTAGTACATATAGGTTATTAATTTATATTCGAAACCTGTTTAGCCTCTAATGTCGATATTGTTTTTTAATTTTTTAGAGAAAAGCAGCGATGAAGAGCAAAACGCTGTGGTGAAAAAAGAGAAGAAACCAAGTTCTAATAATCCCATGATACAGCGGGTCAGTACGGCGTTTTATTTAATAAAAAAACATTAGCATGTGGCTTTAGCAAAAAGAATCTGTAAAGATAAATGACTTCCGGTTTGGCTCGCACGAGCTGTCGATCCTTTTATAGATATTGTAATAGGCTGTCTAAGCTCTTGAAGGCGGAGCTTCGGAATATAGTCTGATATTATTTTAATGTTAAAGTAATAATTTTATTCAGCTTGCTATATTTAATTATTCTTTTATTCCAGACCAAGAAAGTTGAAAGAGAAGCGGTTTCCTCCAGTGACAGTGATGAAGAGCGAAAAGCCAAGAGGATCACAGTGTCTTATAAATCCACACGCTCAGCAGTGAGACATCACACCGCCATCATTCAATCATTCATTCATTTTCTTAAGTGATTATTCCCGAATTGTGGGTCTGCTGGAGTCTATCCCAGCACACATAGGTTGAGAGGCAGAGGTACACCATGGACAGATTGCCAGTCCATCGTAGGGCCACACACAGTCAAACAACCACACACAGTTAAAGTTTGACAGACGCTTTTATCCAGTACGCTCTTATTGTAAACCCCCCCCCCCCCCCCCCAAACGGGCAATTTAGAATCATGTACATGTTCTTGGACTGTGAGAGGAAACCGGAGTACCTGGAGGAAACCCATACAAGTGAGGAGGGAACATGCAAACTCTGCACAGAAAGACCCCTGTAACTGAACCCGGGACTTTCTTGTTACGCCAACACGTCACTCTCATCACACATTTTACAATGTTATTATAGTTTATCCAGGTCAAACTGGTAGACATTAGACATGACCGGTTCGGGTTCCTATTAAGATGCAGCTTGTGTGTGAGACAGAAACCAGAGGGACCGGATGACATGGGAGCTACTGCCGTCTATGCTCTGGACACCGAGCGAGAGAACGATGCTCAGGCCATCTTTGAGCGCAGCCAGAAAATCCAGGAGGTGAGTCGAGTGGAAGTGGGTTTATGTACTGCGGTTCTGCTCAGCTGATAAGTCTTTTGTCCAATTTTTGTCTGTAGGAACTGCAGGGAAAAGAAGATGATAAAATCTACCGTGGAATCAACAACTACCAAAAATTCATAAAGCCCAAAGACACAACCATGGGGAACGCCTCGTCCGGCATGGTCCGGTAAGGGGGTGGGGCCAGAAAGGGAACCATAGGTTTCTTGCTTTTTCATTAATTTTTTTCCACGTCGTGGTTAATGTGTTTTTTTTTTTTTTTTTTTAGAAAAGGACCAATCAGAGCTCCTGAACACTTACGGGCTACAGTGCGGTGGGACTATCAGCCTGACATCTGCAAAGACTACAAAGAGACCGGATTCTGTGGCTTTGGAGGTGTGTGTGTGTGTGTGCGTGCGTGCGGAATGTGTGTCTGTGCATTTTTGAATGTTGTGTTTGGAGTTAGTGTGTGTGAATTATGTTAAAGTTGAGTGTGTGTGTGTGTCCTCAGACAGCTGTAAGTTCCTGCACGATCGCTCGGATTATAAACATGGTTGGCAGATCGAGCGAGAACTTGAGGAAGGACGCTATGGCGCCAACGGTGAGCGAACACAGGATAAAACCCATGTGAGACTCACGGCAGCATCCGTTGCCGGAGTGTGTGAGAGTGACGCGCAATGTTGTTTTACTCTATAGATGAAGAGAACTACGAGGTGAGCAGTGATGAGGAGGATCTGCCTTTCAAGTGCTTCATCTGTAGAGACTCCTTCAAAAACCCAGTTATAACCAAGTGAGTTCTAGTCACTCTGTCTGTCTGTCTGAGAGAGAGACTTATTCATATACTACACACTGGTTCAGGAGATTTAAATATGTGTGTGTCTGTGGGTGTACCTGTCTGTCAGTATATGTCTGTCTGTCTAATTTTTGTCTTTATCTGGAAAAATATACAGCAACTTAACCGTTTAATCTGTAGTACAGAGCTGATTGTGTTTCATACAGAGACTCAATTTTTAATGTCAGTAAACACACACACACACACACACACTCAAATACACGGTGTTTTCAGGTGCAGACATTATTTCTGTGAGACCTGCGCTCTGCAGCACTACCGCAAGTCCAAACGCTGCTACGTCTGCAACCAGCAAACTAACGGCGTCTTTAACCCGGCTAAAGGTAACTCACTCATGCACTCGCACACACGCATTTGCTTGCTCACATAATCATTCATGCACTCACTCACACACACACTTGCATACACATATTTGGCAGATTCGACTGGGGATTACAGACCTTGCCTAGGGGTCCCAGCAATGGCAAAGTTGGTGGTGTTGGGAATCAAACCTCCAATCTTGTAATTATTCCTAGAATGTGGCAGGAAAGAATTAAAATGGCCTGAAGTTTTACTGTTACCATGGAACTATGTATTTCTCATCCAGAGAGACTCACGTTTGTTTACATGTTATACCACTCAGCAGTTGAGGGTTTAGGACTTTGCTCAGGGGCCTTGGTGGTGCTGGAGAGCGAACCTACAATCTTCCGGTGATCAGTCCAACACCTTTAACCGCAGCGCCACCAATACCCCTATTAAATATAGCAGGCGTCTTGTTATTATAGTATTTATCCTCATGATAACAACTCAACAGTTAATAAACAATTTTCTTCTCTTTATTCAAGAGCTGATGGCCAAGATGCAGAAGCGTCAGGCCGCTGAGGATCAGCCACCTTCAGACGAAGACGACTAGCAGCACTTTATCTCCTTCCTGCTGTTTTCTCCTCCCTGAATGATTCCCTATTGCTGTAATTTAATTTTGAAAAATAAACTTTTTTATTTTCCAAAAAAAACCTCATTCTTTTGTGAATATACATTTCAGATATTTCCACAGAGTTACCAATATTCATCTCAATCATCCCACTGAGCAGTTAAAGGTTTAAGGGCCCTACTCAAGGGCCCAGCAATGGTAGTACAGCAGTTTTTAACCGCTGAGTTACCCACAATTATTTTTACACTATGCAAGTTGTCTCACCTGTGTCTGGTATACCTTGGTCATTACGATAAGTGTTGAATCATGAATAACCTTAGCTACTGCAATTCTCCCTATTACTCCTCACTGCTCTACACGATTCACAATACGACTAATCCCCATAGAGCTCACTGAGGCCCCCTTGTGGATTAGGAACTGTTGGTTTCCATTTACAATATTTTGGTAGATACTTACCCAACACATCTTATATTTATCTTTTATACAACCGAGGAACTGCGGGAGGACCTTGCTCAGGGTCACTCAGTTCTCCTTTCGGCTGCTCCCGTTACGGGTCGCCACAGCGGATCGCTCTTCTCCACACTACCCTGTCCTCTACATCTGCCTCTTTCACTCCTACTACCTGCAGATCTTCCCTCACCACATCCATGAACCTCCTCCATGGTCTTCCTCCTGTCCGGGACCGCCATCCTTAGCATTCTCCTACCAATATACTGCATGTCCCTCCTCTGCACATGCCCAAACCATCTCAACCTGTCCTCCTTCACCTTGTCTACAAAACATTCTACATGCGCTGTCCCTCTTTTCCTGAGAATAGAGACCTACCAACAATTATTTCCTCCTTATTAAAGACATGAGTGGAGTTTTTCAACCTTTATTATTCTCGTTATTATGCAACTTCTTAAAAAAACAAATGATGGACGCACAACTAGTGAAAAGAAACACTGGAGTAACATTCACAATGCAGTGCATGAGGTAAGGAAACCTCTCGAACCCCTGCTGTTTCCCATCAACCCCAAAGTCCTGCTGGTGGTTTGAGTGAGATTTGGAATCTCAATAATTTGAACTATATATATATTCACATTCTGAGATAAACGCGGTGAAACGGCTGTTCATGCAGCTACAATTCACACGAGAAACGTCTCCGGGTTCGATCGGATAAGTGCCGCTACAAACTTTAGCACATTCAGAACATTCGGGTTCGAGTTTAACGTAACAACGTGTTTAATGATGTAACAATGCTTTGTAACGCAATAGTGCACAGAATAAAGTGTGTGTGTGTGTGTGTGTGTGTGTGTGTGTGTGTCCGTGGTTCAGACTTGGATGTAGCGACTGCTAGGTTTCGGAACCGCTGGGAAAGATAAAAGTAAAACAAACAAAAAAAAAAAGTCCTCCATCAACCGACCTCTGTTATCAACACACAGAACTTCCATCAGAAGAAAAGAATGAGCAGATTTCTGAAAAACACATTTCATTCATTCATTCATTCAAGTCTTTCATTCAATCGTAAAATCTTACGTCTCGATACTGTTTGGTTGAAAAGGTTCTAAAGGTCTGCAAGGTGCCACTGACCTCCCACTGCTTCTGAAAATCGTTATTGTCATTAAAGATGGCGGATGTGGTGAAAATGAGACTCGACACACTACCCAAACAACAGGAAGTGAAAAAACAAAGATTTTAACATCCTATTCATGTTCAACTGTAAAAATACTATCTGGAAGCCATCGTAACTGATACCGTTGCTTGCTATCCATCTGCCCTTCCTTTCCCTCTTCCTCAGACCAGATTTATTTAGTTTTTGTCAAAAGTCCCAGTCGTCTACGTCCAGGTGGCTGAGACTGGACTCCAGGCTGGCGAGTACCGAGGGAGGATACTGAGGTCGCGCGCACTCGAACCTCCCGAGCGGCGAGACGGGACGCAAGAGTTCTGGCAGGGCCTCGCACGGACGCCGCTTGATCTGAGAGAGAAAGAGAGAGCGAGCGAAGGAGACAGAAAAAGAGAGAGACACAGAGAGAGACAGAGAGAGGGAGAGAGAGAGAGAGGGAGAGAGAGAGATAAATGTGTTGGTGTTCTGTTTGCAGAAGTTTCCATGCATTTACATTTCTGGTGCCCTTTTAACTCTCAATCATCCAACTAAGCAGGCAAGTGTTAAGGGGCCTTTCTCAGGGGCCCCAGTGCCATGTTGGTAATTAAACCCATGATCTTTCGGCTCAGCAGTCCAGCACCTTTCAACAGCGAGCTACCAATGATCCCCTAAGCAGACATGGTGTTGTTACTGACCTGTTTGAAAAAGGAGTGTGTGATCAGAGCGCTGGCATACGGTCTGTGGGAGGAGAAACAAGAAATCATGTGATCATGTGACTTCATTAAACAGCAAAAACAATAGCAAGACAAATCATCTGTATCTGCCTTTTGGAATATTAGCTGGGAAAACAAGAAGAGCTTCAGTTCTGTGTCTGATGTGCTACAGGGGTCTCGCTCTTCTCTCTCTCTCTCTGCGCAGGGGTCTCGCTCTTCTCTCTCTCTCTCTCTCTGCGCAGGGGTCTCGCTCTTCTCTCTCTCTCTCTCTCTCTGCGCAGGGGTCTCGCTCTTCTCTCTCTCTCTCTGCGCAGGGGTCTCGCTCTTCTCTCTCTCTCTCTCTCTGCGCAGGGGT
>JAOTRA010000018.1:9896067-9908863 GCA_026260255.1 Pseudolaguvia tuberculata
ACATGCAAACTCCGCACAGAAAGATCCCGGCCCGGGATTCGAACCCGGGACCTTCTTGTTGTGAGGCGATTGTGCTAACCACTACGCCCCCGCGCTGCCTCTATTTACCAACATAATATTCTTCAATAATTTCTTTTTTTAAAAAGGTCTCATCATGAAACCACTTTATGCCACAGGATCAGGCAGCCGCAGCCAAATGCAGAATATCTAAGCACAGCAGCCAGAAAATCGGGGCAGATCGAAACGACAGCAAAGTACAAGTCAAAAGCAAAAACATGCACAAAAAAAGCATGTTGCCAATAAACGTTTATCTTGTATGTACCGTATTTTCCAGACTATAAGACGCACCGGAGTGTGCATCCCAGAAGAAACATCGATCGATTTTAGCGCAGCATACAGACTGAACCAGCACTGGTTTGAGAGAGAGAGAGGGAGAAGATGTCCACAAAGCGCGATGGAGGGACGGCTCCGTTAGCCCCGTTGAGATTTCAGATTTTTGAGCACCATGTACCACATAAAAAAGGTTTGAGTTCTGTAAGAATCAACCAGAATCAATATACAAGACAAGTGCGACTTCTAGTCCGGAAAATACTGTAATATTGCAGCTACATAGTTTTGTGCATTAAATCCAAGGAACCAGGAGGTATGAAATTGTAATCTAGCAAAAAAACTGGAAAAACCTGGTTCTGAACCGGCCTTAAAACATTGCTGGTCCCGACTGAAAGCAATGAGATCAATGGATGAAACTTCCAGAGCAGGACATAAATAATGGAACAATGATGAGTGATGAACTGCTCCTCTATTTTTCTGCTGAAGTTTCAGTGCAGCAGAAAATGTGAGCAAGCTGATTGTTTGCTTCCTGTCACATGACCCATGATGTATACCTTTCTGTTTGTGTACGCTGAAGAACAAAAGACGTTTTATTAATTTGCTACATCATTAGTCGGCGATGACTTGTAAATAGTTTATGCACAAACTATTTTCCCCTCATTTGTTTTCAATGCTTTCTTTGTTTTACGAATCCTTATCAATGTATCTTTTAGGAAAATGCTAGCTTATTTATTTAGTGATTGAGACTCTGACTCCTTGTTGGGAGTTTAGAAAAGCTTTCTACAGTGAAACATTCGCAATTTTAAATGATTTCTGGCTTTAAAAAAAATGATAAAGCATATGAAGCCTGCATGAAGACACTCAGTGTGCCAATGTGTCATAAGCACAGCGACAGCATGGAGGTTCGGAGAAATACTTACCCCCAAATAAGTCCAAATCCCTAAGACTCTCCACACTCAGCTTCTCTGACACCCAACGCTTGAGAGGAAAAAAAGATCAATTACATCATTGCTTTTTTGTTTAATATAAATCTACTAAAACATACGAACAATATAAATAAAAAATGAATATGAATAAAACAATAAATGATGGAAGGAAGAACAGACTCGTTCCTTTTAGTTGCATTTACACCACAGATCATATCAAATGATCCAATTCTGATTTTTCCTGAAATATCACACAGATGGGATATGACAGACGATTGGGTAAACTGATAAAAGGCTTAGTTATAGATTTATTCATCTTCTAACCCGTAGGTCTTCGGAGCCTATCCCAGAGCACAGAGGGCAAGATTACACTCTGGAAAGTTCCACACCCACACGCTCCTAGGGGAAATTTAAAATCATTAAATCAACCAAATGTATGTGTTTTTGGACTGTGGAAGGAAACCGGTGGAGAACATGTAAACTCCGCACAGAAAATCCCCGGCCCAGGAGCCTTCTTGTTGTGACCATGCTAACCACTACGGCACCGCGCCGCCTTAAAAAGGCACATGGATTCCGATATTTTCAGATCAGTTTCAGGTCTCATTGGAATGTGGAAATAAATGGGATATGAATCAGACATACACATTAGTGTGTGTCATGTAAGCAGACAGATCGGCGGCGTATGATGTCATCTCAACAGCCCTTTATTAATTGCTTAGTGTTACAGTGTATTTGGATGTATGCTATTTTTCTTTACTTAAATTCATTTTTGTCTGTAAACATAAATAAATGTACGTACTATGGAAAAAGATATATTTATAAGTTAGTGATCAAAGCTCCTCTTTATTTCCTCATCCTAAAGAGATTATTGTTTTGTTGACTTTTAAATATAACGAAGAAGCAAAATACAGAAAAATCAATTTATCTTTATCCATGGGGTGGCGCTCCATGTTCTTCCTGCACTTGCGTGGGTTTCCTTCCACAATACAAAAACATGTACATTAGGTTGATTAGCGATTCTAAATTGTCCATAGGAGTGAGTGTGGTTGTTTGTCTACATGTGGCCGGCCTTGTGATGGACTGGCGACCTGTTCATGGTGTAACCCCTGCTTCTCACCTTATGTGCGCTGGGAAAGGCTCCCTCAGACCCATGTGACCTCAAATTAAGTGGGATAGAAGATGAATAAATGAATCCAAATCGGGAATCAAGTGCAGCCAATTAATTTACATTAATGTATTTGCCACTATAATGGTTGTTACCAACAGGGGGCGATAGTGTAGAATAAACAATTTGAAGGAGACTCACCAGAAAAGACATGGATCCTAGATCTCAGAAAGTGTCTACACCATCAAAATTATGTGCAACGGAAAAATCTGCAAAATAAATACCAATAAGTTAAATTTAAATGAAAATTATTTATTTTGTTTTTTGATCCCTCCTTGGTGACATCTCACAATCACAACTCATTCATTCATCACTTATTCCCTAATTCAGGGATACAGGGGTCTGGCTGGAGACCTGCACACAGGGTGAGAGGGGTACACCCTGATCAGTTCACCAGTCCATCGCAGGGCCGAATGAAGACGAGAAAAACTCTTCTTCTCCTTTCGGCTGCTCCCGTTAGGGGTCGCCACAGTGGATCGCTTTTCTTCACACTGCCCTGTCCTCTACATCTGCCTCTTTCACCCCAAATACCTGCATATTTTCCTTCACCACATCCATAAACCTCCTCTTTGGTCTTCCTCTTTTCCTCCTGCCCGGAACCTCCATCCTCAGCATTCTCCTACCCAATATACTGCATGTCCCTCCTCTGCACATGTCCAAACCATCTCAACCTAGCCTCCCTCACCTTGTCTCCAAAACATCCTACGTGCGCTGTCCCTCTAATAAACCCAATTATAATCCTGTCCATCCTTGTCACCCCCAATGAAAATCTCAGCATCCTCAACTCTGCCACCTCCAGTTCCGCCTCCTGTCTATTTGACAACACCACTGTCTCTAAACAGGACAACATTGCTGGTCTCACTACAGTCCTATAAACTTTCCCTTTCACTCTTGCTGAAAGTCGTCTATCACAAATCACTCCTGCCACTCTTCTCCATCCGCTCCACCCTGCCTGAACTCTTTTCTTCACTTCTGTAACGCACTCTCCATTACTTTGTACTGTTGACTCCAAGTACTTAAACTCTTCCACCTTCACTACCAGTTCTTCCTGCAACCTCACCACTCCATTGCCTTCCCTCTCATTCAAACACATGTACTCAGTCTTACGCCTGCTGACGTTCATTCCCCTTCTCTCCAGGGCATTCCTCCACCTTTCCAAATTCTTCTCATCCTGCTCCCTACTCTCGCCACAGATCACAACATCATCCGCAAACATCATCGTTCATGGAAACTCCTGTCTGACCTCATTTGTCAACCTATCCATCACCACTGCAAACAAGAAAGGGCTCAGAGCCGATCCTTGATGCAATCCCACCTTCACACTTTTCACATAATTCACTCATTTTATGGCAACAAACCTGCCATGAAATCATGAATTTTAGCTTAAAAAAGCGAAAAATACTCTGTAGGTATTACTTTTTACGGAAACCATTCGTTAAGAACTGGCGTATTGAACACAACATTGTGATTTGGTTTACAGCCGGTACTACTTTCAGAGCTGCTGTTATATAAAAAAAATCAGACCAATCAGAAGCTAGAATTCAACCGCGCTGTTATAAATATTTAGCTACACTGCTAATGTTAATCCGTTCTTCTCATTGAAATAATCTGAATAACTCAAAACCATCTAACCTTCGCAAAATTAAACTGTGCAAACGATTAATTTAATCTAAACGGATCATTACATTTTATTTCAATTCACTACGGGCGGGTTGGAAAGGGTGTGAAATGTCTACTGCTGGCTAACACACGCTTACGACGTTGTAACTGGTAAAGTTTGGCTATTATTTTTAAAGTTAACTTACTTCTGGAGAACAGAAGGTATCCGGGTGGCCACAGTTCGTCTAATGATGGCAAGTTAATTTTAAAAAAAGCGTTTAATTTCGTCTGTTTACCCTCCTGTCACTTCCCCCGAGCTGCTTCTAGCACTCTGCACTGCGCATGCGCTTCGTACGCAGCGTGATACCACGCATGCGCGAAAAGCTTTCATACAATGCGTAAAATCATGAGTCGATACTTTAGTTAGCAAGTCCATTCATTCATTCATTCATCTTCTAACCCGCTTATTCACTAATTCGGGGTCACGGGGGTCTGTTGGAGACTAAACCAGCGCACATAGGGCGAAAGGTCAGGGGTACACCCTGGGCAGATCGCTAGTCCATCTCAGGGCCACACACTCAATTTTAGAATCACCAATAAGCTAATGGAAATGTTATTGGACTGTGGGAATAAATTGGAGTAGCGGGAGGAAACCGACGCAAGTGCGGGGAGAACAGGCAAGCTTTGCAAAGAAAGACGCCCAGCTTTGTAATCGAACCCGGGACCTTCTTATATTTTTTTTTATTATTAGCCATTATGGAGTCGCCTTAGTAGTGCCGATCCCATGCCCGGATAAATGGGAGGGTTGCGGAACCAAGTCAAATGTGCGAACCAAGTCAAATGTGCGGATCACAGGAGTGACAACCCCTAACGGGAACAGCCGAAGGACAAAAAAAGTAGTAGTAATATGTCCTGATGCAGAAATGTACAATTCGTAAAAGCGGTTCAAAATATTGTTTTATGTAAAATATATATTAAAAATAACAAAAGTGTTAAAGGTAGAATAAACCGTAAAATATTACTTAACATACGATACATTAAAATTAATACAATAAACTTATCGGCTTTCCGTCCTTTCAACGCAACGAGACACACATACAACCACGTCGACTTTTAATGACGTAGTACACAACATCGGACAGCCTGAGTGTAAACGACAGTAAAACTCGTCAGTTCTTTATTTCAGGTAGCTCCTTCTTTGATTAATTGTATTTTAGATCCGTAGTTATTTCATAATATGGCGCTTATTAGAATTAAGTACATTTTAACATTCACAGTATGTCGTTCTGAGTTGCATTTTGGGAAGATAAAGTTAGCACAATTGTGTTGCGCACGCACACGCCCACTTAGCTAGCTAACTAGCTATATTTAACTCATACTAAATAATCACGTTAATTAATTCTATGTCGTCCCGTTTAATAATAATTCCGGTGAAATAATGAATACCGGAGTTATTTGGAATCCTGTGTATTAGCTGATTTGTCGTTTCGACCTGGATTCCGTTATTTCTACGAAGTTCTTAAGAATTAGCAACGGTTTAGCTAGCTAGCCGAAAGTGTGTTGTTTTCCTGAATCTTAACGCGAGCGTGTTTTCTCTAGTTTGTTTCATTGATATTGTTTATTCTGTTTTCCTTTTCAGTTTGTTGTGTGTGTGTGTGTGTGTGTGTGTGTGTGTGTGTGCGCGCGCGCGCGCGTGCCTGTGTTAAAGCTGCAGCTATGAACTGGAACAAAGGAGGACCCAGTGGTAAACGAGGGTTTGGCTTCGGAGGGTTTTCTCTCTCCGGGGGTAAAAAAGAGGAGCCTCGGGTACACCAGCAGTCTCACAGCGCGTTCGGAGTCCCAGGGTCTGCTGGAGGTTATGGCAAAAACCAGCAGCTTCCGGCTTTTTATAAGATCGGAACCAAACGGGCCAATTTTGATGAGGAAAACGCGTAAGTGACACCATGCAACCACTTCACCTAGACATCCGAATGACGTCCTAAGTCTGCGTATTATCAGTCATTATATTTATGGCTTTTTTTGAGATGGTTTGGACATGTGCAGAGGAGGGACATGCAGTATATTGGTAGAAGAATGCTGAGGATGGAGGTGCCGGGCAGGAGGAAAAGAGAAAGATCAAAGAGAAGGTTTATGGATGTGGTGAAGGAAGATATGCAGGTAGTTGGGGTGAAAGAGGCAGATGTAGAGGACAGGGTAGCGTGGAGAAGAGTGATCTGCCGTGGTGACCCCTAACGGGAGCAGCCGAAAGGAGTAGAAGATCTAACCCTACTATCACTTTTTTACACAAAGAAATTCATCTTTAATTCTGACCCCATTCATCAACAAATCTCTGAAATTATATACTCATAAAGTATGTACTGTATATAGTATATAGTGCAGACGCAGTTAGTATGAATGAAAGTCGGCGTGTTACATCCACCATTTTGATATTGACGCATGACATGCGACGTACACAGCAATGCACATTTCAAGCTGGTTGATGGTTAACTTGCATGATGTTAAACAGGTGCAATTTCTACAAGGAACCTAGTTTTCATATGATGTGTTGTAATCATGAGATAGTAACATGTACATCTTATGCAGACATCAGTCTAAACACCGGGCAGGAATAGTAGATTGTCTGGGAACATTTAATATATTTACCACATTAAGGATTCATCCTTGCACACTGTATAGTATAGAAATAGGCGGCGTGTGTGCGCGCAGATAAGACATGTTAAATGTTAAAATCGCCAAATAGTTAATAAGAAATGTGTGAATAGATGTCACATTACATTTCTGGCATTTGGCAGATGCCTTAATCCAGAGCAATTTACATACATTAGCTAATTTATACACGTGAGCAGTTGTAGATTAAGGCACACTTGTAGCTTGATGGTGGTAGGAATCAAATCCACAATATCCCAGTTAGTAGCCCAACACCTTAACCTCTGCCTTACTACTTCTAAATGTCTGCCTACTCCTTCAGAGTATTACCGCAACCTACTACTCTACTACCACTCTACAGGATCAGAGCCCATGTGTCAGCTGTGTGGTAAACTTAAAACTGTAACTTCTTTATCTTCCAATTGGTCAGTGCAGAGTTGATTTTAAGCTGCTATGTGCTCTAAAAGTAACATTACTAGACAGCGTCTGTAAGTTGGCAGTATCATTCTTTAAAGTCACTAGCAGGCACCATTTGCATATTCATGCTTATTTGCATGTCAAAAACGTGTTCTATGAATACAATTGTTTTTTTTTTTTTACTTAAAAGAACATAACATACTTCCCCAATAAAGAAAGAATTAACTGGCAACAATTCCACTTGTATTTGTTACATACTATTATATACTGTACAGCATATATCTTTAAATGAAATGGTTTAATGAAATGTTTCATCTTGGAAGGTTGGTGGTACAGCGCACAATGAGCAGGAAGGTTTTAAGAGAATTGTTTAAGGACCAGCTCTTTTCTCAGTGCCTTAACCATTTGAGCCACCACTGCCACCTCAATTATTAAATATTAAAATGGTGCAAATACGTAAGGATAAAATGTTTATCTTAGTGTTATTATCTAACTGAGTTGTGCTCAGGGAACCAGCAAGAAATAAATCCTTAATTTTCCAACCAACATTTATTATTTAATATATATACACAAGTATGTACTTATTTCTAAGCTGCTCTTCATCTCTTCCCAGCTATTTTGAGGATGATGAGGAGGAGTCCAACAGCGCAGATTTGCCTTACATACCAGCGGAGAATTCTCCTACCAGGCAGCAGATGCAATCTGGGCAAGGAGGTGGAGGAGCAGCAGAATCAGACAGTGATGATGATCCTCTCGATGCCTTTATGGCTGAGGTGGAGGTGAGAGAGCTGTCTTTTGTTATATGTATGCTGGGATATGCTCCAGCAGACCCCTGTTACCCCGAATTAGAGAATAAGCGGGTTAGCGGTTCAAAGAATGAATAAACCTTGCTAGATTTTACTGTACCTTATGCTCTCTCTCTCTCTCTCTCTCTCTCTCTCTCTCTCTCTCTCTCTCTCTCTCTCTCTTTCTCTTCAAACAGAACCAAGCAGCCAAAGACATGAAGAAACTGGAGGAAAAGGAAAAAGAGAAAAAGCAGATGAAGTAAGAAATTGACCAAATATCCAATCATTCATGCCAAAATACTAATAATGGGATCTGACTAGCACAATTTAACTGAGATTCCTGTGTAATTAGTACTTAATACAGTCTGATATCTGCTCAGATACATTAATTTGTGTGAAATGTGGATGATATGCCAGGAAATGCAAGGTTAAAGATGAATTTTAAAGAGAGGGGGGGGGGGGGTGCGATTGCACTTAGAGGGGTGGATTTCTTCCACGGGTGATTGAGCGAGTCGCAGGGAAGTTTTTTTTCTCCGCTTGTTTCTTCCAGGGGTATTCGAGATGACATTGAAGAGGAAGATGAGCAAGTGAGTGAGCACACCATCAGCATTATACCTTTACTTCAAGAACTGCCTCCATCTGTATCTTCATTCATTTCTTCAGCTCATCTTACTACCTGATCATATAACTCTGCATTGTAAATCTTGGCAGGATGGGTTTATCAAGTGCTCAAAGGAGTCACACACACACACACACACACACACACACACACACACACACACACAAATCCATACCTGCCATTTACATTACATTACAATTCATTTATATTTTTTTAATTATTGAGCTTGATCATGTGACATCACATTAAAAGTCACTCACAATTGTGTTGCACACCATTACAGTCTGATCCAATTTAACTGATTCGGCACAAAATATTTTTGGCCATTTTTTACTTTTGTTGATGGGATAGAGGGATGAAATAGTGGAGAGAGAGAGAGAAGGAAACATAGAGAGGCGGGACTGAAAAAAAACTTAAACTGAAATCAAACCTGCCTCACAACTTGGGCTAATTGGTGCTGGTAAAGTCAGTGTTTGAAAACAAATCAGCCGGACACAAATGACCAGCTTTTTTCTTAGATTTTAGACTTACTGGTCTAAAAATAAAATATTTTATTTTCCTTTTTCCCAGTGTTTGGAAAGATGCAAAGACTGTGTTCAGTATTTAGAGTGTGCTAGAATTAGTGAGAGGGGAAAACAGTTGATGACGAAGCAGTTGCCAATCTTCTGCAGAGGTGAAGCTTCTCCACACTATTACATCATAGAGTGGAACCTTCCGGAAGAACAAACTGTCTTTCACATAATCTGTTTGGTTATAATGTCAAAAGTTTAAGAGAATTTACATTTTCTAATTTATAACCAGTTTAGAATTTGAGAATAAAATATAACAGTAATAATAATAATTTGCCTTGTTTGATGTTAATTGTTTTATTCTAGCACAGTTTTATTGTAGTGGTTTATCTCAGTTGGACAGAACAAAAGTGGTAAAAAGGTGCAGATATCAGGTTAATTTGTTTTATTTGGGTCATTGTCTAAAGGCAAAGCTCAGTGTTCACATCAGTGTGTTGAAAGTCAGCTCACACACACACACACAATGTTAGATTGATCAGCATAACTTAAAAAAACCCCCCAGAATTTAGCGAATAACTACAACTGCCAGGTTCAAACGTAGCTGAAGACACATCTTACTTGCGTTAACGTTAGTATGACATCATAATTATAAAAGTAGAAGTTTGCCGGTATGATGTGTTGGTCACCCACATCAAAGCTAACCTTGACATTTAGGCTGTTCCATGAGATACGTAAGCATGTTGGTGTTGTCTCTGATCAGTCTATAATCAACGCTTCTGACCCATCCTATGTGACGTAAAGCTGTGTGTTGCGTGCAGGAAGCCTATTTCCGCTACATGGCGGAAAATCCGACTGCCGGGCTGATCCAGGAGGAAGAGGAAGAAAATGTGGAATATGACAGCGACGGGAACCCTATCGCTCCTATTGCCAAAAAGATCATTCTGCCACTTCCTCCTATCGACCACTCTGAGGTACAGAAGCACAATACAGCCACTAAAAAGAGAAAATCCAAACACTCAAGTTACAATTCTGGGCCAAAACCCAAAACAAGCTTATTCAGGAGTTACAATAAAACAAATTTATTTTATTATTATTTTATTTTAGATGAGTAATGCACTCTGTAGCTCTGCTGAATACAAATATACTACATACAAAACTAGAACCAACCTCAAACTGTAAAACAAACAGATGTAACAACATAAACAAGACACAAATGCAGCCTTGTTCTATTGGAACTTAGAAATGATCATTTAGATATTTTAATGTCATTTCCTTCTGTCACTTTTTAAACAAGACAAAGGTTGTACTGTGCATGTGTGACATGTAATGGAGGATTTTCTGTGGCCTCCCTGTAGATCGATTACCCTCCTTTTGAGAAGAACTTCTACAATGAGCATGAAGAGCTCAACAGCTTGACTGGAACACAAGTAGTGGAGCTGAGACACAAGCTCAACCTGAGGGTCAGTGCTTTTCATCTACACACACACACACACACACACACACACACACACACACACACACACTGCTCTGTTATATCTGACTTCTTGTCACGTTCTCTCTTCTTTTCGTGTTTTCAGGTGTCCGGTGCTGCTCCTCCGAAGCCCTGCACCAGTTTTGCTCATTTTGGATTCGACGAGCAGCTCATGAGCCAGATCCGCAAGTCCGAGTACACACAGCCGACACCCATCCAGTGCCAGGTAACTCAAGAAATAACTACTATCATCATTATTGTGTTCGAGTTCTTGCCTAGTCAGTTCTGTAACACCAACTTGTGTCTCTTGATCAGGGTGTCCCTATAGCTCTGAGTGGCAGAGACATAATTGGCATTGCCAAAACGGGCAGCGGCAAAACGGCTGCCTTTATCTGGCCGATGTTAGTGCACATCATGGACCAGAAGGAGTTGGAGGAGGGAGAGGGACCCATCGCTGTGATTGTCTGCCCCACCAGAGAGCTCTGTCAGCAGGTCATTTTGGCTTATGTGGTTTTTCCACTGGCGCTCAGCACTAGGAAATACTATGTCTGTGTTTACACTAAAGCCATAGTAAATGCCGTAGTAACATTTAAAGAGTACCGTTCTGGTGTGGTCCTCAACATCTTTTCCCACTTAACGGTGTGTTTGCATGTGTAGATCCATGCGGAGTGTAAGCGCTTCGGGAAAGTGTACGGCTTGCGGTCAGTAGCTGTGTACGGAGGTGGCAGCATGTGGGAACAGGCCAAGGCTCTACAGGAAGGAGCTGAAATCGTGGTTTGCACTCCGGTAAGTGCCAACCCAGTTAATCTACTGTATATAGGGAATCCACTGCACAATGAATTCTGGGTAATCTTGTTGGTAGACTGTGAAGATCTATTGTGTTTAACAGTGTCAGTAACTCGGGAAAAGAAATTTCAAGATTTCTAATATTCTGTTAAAGCAGTTCTAACATGTGGTTTAGTTCTTTAACCCTGCAAAGTGGTGGCTTGGTGGTTAAGCCATTGGACCCCAATTGCTCAGCTGTACAAAAGTGATAAAAATGTAAGTTGCTCTGGATAAGAGAGAGTGTGTGTGCGTGCGTGCGTGCGTGCGTGCGTGCGTGCGTGCGTGCGTGCGTGCGTGCGTGCGTGCGTGTGTGTGGTAGGTAGCTGGTGAAATCGGAGGAAAAAATTACATTCACATTATGCAATTTAAATATTTCATTGAATTTAAATGAAGAATGATGTAAAGCAAACGAATTCTGACACACAAGGGGGCCTTAGTGAGCTCTGTAGGTGGTTGAGTCATAAGTGTGGAGCGGTAATTGTAGCCTAGAATGGCAGTGATGTAGCTTCACATTCTCTGCATTTAGAATTAAGAATATTATGTATAATTGTTAAGCTCAGTGTATGTCTTTATTAAATCTGTTTTCTTTTACTTTACACACACACACACACACACACACACACACACACACACACACAGGGTCGTCTAATAGATCATGTGAAGAAGAAGGCAACCTCCCTCCAGAGAGTGACCTACCTGGTGTTTGATGAGGCTGATCGTATGTTTGATATGGGCTTTGGTATGTCCACACACTTATATTAGCATCAGTTATAAATTCCCATAATAATATTAAAGGGCAACATTTGTACTAATTTTATTTGTTCTTAGAGTATCAGGTGAGATCCATCGCCAGCCATGTAAGACCAGACAGACAGAGTGAGTGTCTCTCCTCCAATTTTGCATGTATTTATTAGGAAACATTCTCAGCTGCAATAATGACTGGAAACGGGGTGGGGGTGGAGGGGTCTTTAAAGATACAGCAATAAATATACATCTTTTCAATCACAATATAGATTTATATATTATACAAACCCTCTACTTTTATGATTGGGCTATGATCTGAAAACTCACCTAAAGTGGGATAATCATAAGTATATGGATGTGCACCTGTAATTCATTTATACACAGTAATTACTATCTTATTCTACTTTACGGACTTTTATTCCCCCCCCCCCCCAAAAAAAACCCAAACAAACAAACAAACAACTGAAACAAGATCATGTAGTAAAACAATATTATCACTAACCAAACAAGTGCATGTCTGGGTTGAGTGAACGCCAACCACCAGGTGGCTGTAGATGCGTTTAATATCACAATGATGTCACCTGTATTTATATATTTATAGTGTGTGTCTGGGTATATGTATATATTATATTAGTAATCATTCAGGTACAACAGATATGTGATCCTTCTGGAAAAAAAATCACAGTCATTAGGGTTGCACAAGCCAGTGCATTCTTAGTGCTGGTCCCAAGCCCGGATAAATGGGGAGGGTTGCGTTAGG
>JAOTRA010000018.1:9917183-9929729 GCA_026260255.1 Pseudolaguvia tuberculata
GAATGGTTGTTTGTCTATGTGTTGCCCTGAGATGGACTGGCGACCCGTCCAGGGTGTACCTCCGCCTCTCGCCCTATTTGTGCTGGGATAGGCGCAGCAGACCCCCGTGACCCCGGAATCGAGAATAAGCGGGTAAGAAGATGAATGAATGAATGAATACATTTTGGGCTTAAAAACTTCCTGAGACGTCGTTCTCAGCACCTTAAGTCTGAATGCTTGTGCTAAAATTCCACTTAAAGACTCCTGACCAGATGGAACTTGTTGACTGGAGTCTGCATGCATCGTACATTGCCCGGTGGTGTAACCTTTACTTTACTTTTCTGTGATAACATCAGAAATGGGTTCGTTGCTTCAAGCAGTGTTTCTCTGCAGTTTCATCACTGGGTTCCAACATGCCTGAATTCCATAGATCTGTTTGTTCTCTTCTCCTCAGGCTAGATTTTACATGCTCCTAGGAAGGGCTTAGGTCTATCTATACACTTGGTGGTGTATACCTGTTAACTCTCAGTGGGAGGATCCAGCATGTCCACTTCCTTAGTATCCGCCCAGATTTTAAAGTATGCATAACAGACACATTACAGTCTAATTAAAGTTATTTTAACCAAACTATAGTGCATACTTTACTAGACTTAAATATAATTCCTACTAAGTAGTGTGTGATTTTAGGGATGGAGCCTAAGTGTGTAAAACTTGACTTGGGTAGTGCAGGTCATTCGAGTAAGTGTGAATCAAGGTCACTGAAAAGATGGGTCAAATTTGGTGATTAAGCAGGTTAAAAGTTGAACGAATGAATGAATGAACAAATGACTATTTACACAATGGCAAATTCTTCAATAAATCTTGGCCTTTTTTTAAAACCTTGATTAATTCAACAAAATGTAGCTTGTCAAACAGTCCTTTTGTCATTGCTAACATTTTACAAATTTGTTCATACATTCATCTTCTTACCCGCTTATTCCTGAATCTGGGGTCACGGGGGTCTGCTGCGCCTGTCCATCTCAAGGCAACACAGACAAACAACCATTAACACACATTCACTCCTATGGACAATTTACAATCACCCATCCACCTCATCTACATGCTTGTTTGGACTGTGAGTGGAAACTGGAGCACACGGAGGAAACCCACGCAAGCACGGGGAGAACATGCAAATTCTGCACAGAAAGATCCAAACCCGGGACCATCTTGTTGTGAGGCAACTGTGCTATCCACTACGCCACCGCGCCGCCCACATTTAGAAATTGACGCATCTTATTTATTAATAGTTAATTAATGCTAGGGTATGTACAAGTTGCCTAAGAATCTGTTGTTTTTTTTTATCTTTTATTACACCATGTTCCGGTTTGCTGAGCCGAAACAGTTAACAAAAAAAAAATTCCTAAACTGTTTTGTTATTTCAGGTTTTGTTCAATTTTTAGCATCCAAGTGAAATGAAGAAACAGGAATAAAAGTATAACACTGTAGTGGAAAGAAAAAGAAAGAAAGATCCTCGATTGTAACTAAACAAAAAGGACAGTTTCTAGAATATGGAGGACAAACCGGCTGCTTTTACATACTCTTTATCTTGTTTTTACTGGATTTGGATAAGACCCAACACTGTGATGTGGTCCGGCAAAAGAAAACAACCACCACAGTTTGGTTACCATGGCAACACCTGATTTTTCTTTTCTCTAACAGTTTAGATGCTAAATGTTTACATTTCATTAAATTATAATTACTTGTACTTTTGAGGATTTATTTACAGCTATATTTAAAGCCAATGTAGATTTCTGTATCATTGCAATGCAAAGTCTTTCCAATGATAGAAAATGATCGTGTGTGTGTGTGTGTGTGTGTGTGTGTGTGTTTGGCTTTACTGGCTCAGGTGTATTGGATCATTTTTCTGATGGTGGAAATTAAAGTTAAAATGTAAAAAAAAAAAAAAAAAAAATGAAGCTTATATACTGTAAGTGTAATCCTATAAAGAGACGCAAGCTTATTTTCAGAGCTACTGACCGGAAACGTTGTGGAGTGAAATGTCAACGCCGCCCTATCAACTGCTACATTTCCACAAGCCAGATTTGTAATACAAATCAACCCAGCCTGCTCATTTGCATACAGTGGCCAGTTTGGTATTGACTCGTTTGGCCAGTGTTGTTCTATTTGCCCCTTTTTCTTTCTGTTTTCACCAACACTGACGGGTTGCTCTTCTTGACCTCCAAACGTTTAAAGCCTTTTTAAAGAAATCGCACTTTGTGAAGCGTGGGAACTGGTCAGTTTGCACGAGTTGGCATTGAAACACTTTGCTGACATCATCTTCTGGTCATTGCATTTACTTCCTTTTTTTTTTTTTTGCTTAGTCTAAGTGCAGGTTACACCAGAGTTGTTCACTAACCTAACTACCCCTTTTACATTGGTGGAAGAGATGGCTCTCTGTGAGATTGAATGACCCTTTTGCCCAATCTTTGTAATCATTAACCTTTCTTCCATTATCCTGTCTCCATGGCTTTATAAAGACTCTAAAGGGGCAGATGTTGTGATTGGCCAACGGCTAATGGATTCTGGGATTGTGAAAATCAATAGTGGCAGAAAACGTTAGGTGGAAAAACCTGAAAGCAAATCCTTCAAGTCTTGCAGCAGGTTAGTCCAAGAACTAATCAGCCCTAACCTGGCTTGGCTTCCAAAGCTGGACTAGATCTAGTGTGTGATATTTAAAGCTGGTTTTTCTTAAGTAGTTTAAGTCAAAAAACCAAGAACCAAGACGTAAACATTGTTTTTCTTTTGCAAAATAGGTTTAACCTTGAGTCGACAACGCACGCCTTTTTAAGCCGCTATAAACCTGAACGTCAAAATTTGTATGGGGGAAAGGGGGGGGGGGGTAAACTGTCACGTAGACAGCTTTGTACCACCTGCTTTCCCGCTCTCTACCTAATCAAATCCGAGAGCAAGGCCCCGCATGCAGGCTGTCCGTGATGATGTAATCTCTCTGGAGTTGCGAGTCTGGGTTTGAAATGTCGCAGCAATCGCAAGCTGCAGGGGAGGTGTGACCAGACGCAGAGTTTGGTGACACGCCTGATTGAATCCAAACAATTCTTTAAATATCAAGAATTATAACCAAAAGCTAGCAGGTTGTAAGGACGTTGCTAACCCCATCCCCCTGCTCTTTACGGGCGCAGTATAGTAAAAGAAGCTTGTTTTTTTAGAGAAACGGGACGGGGGGGGTTTACGTGTGAGGTTCGAGTGCAGCAGTGTATACATTAGTCTGTCTGACATGGGACACTCTTTTCAAAGTCTCCAGGGAGGACAGATGGGACATTACAGGAAGACGGATATGTGGTTTGTGACTTTCTGATACATGACTGTGTCTACGGTTCGAGCTATTAGCGTGTGGGTCATATGTACAAATAAGGCAAAAAATGGTCCAGATGGGAGCAGACAATGAGACCTCCTTTTAAATGCCGAGTGTTGGTCTCTTTCCTATAAGTGTTTCCTGTTTACTCAAACATTTACCCTGTTTTGCTTTCAGAATCCTTTACTGTGGTGACACATTTGGTTGAGTTTCCTGTCTCGTTTTATCACAGTAGATCAACAGTCTGCACTGGGACACACTTTTACCATGTAACTGTGTGTGAATTGCTTGTACACATTAGATTTTTTACATTTACAGTATTTGGTCGATGCTCATACAGAGCGACTTACATTTGATCTCTTTTGTAGGAGCAATTGGAGGTCAAGGGTCTTGTTCAAGGGCCCATAGTGATTGCTTTGTGGAGCTGGAAATCAAACCCTGGTCTTTCTGGTATCAGTCCAACACTTAAACCATTAAGCTAACACTTTATTTAAATAACCGGACAAGCTGTCATTCTGAAATTGAAGCTTAATAAAACTGAATTTATACTCATTCTGCTGTTTATAATGTTCATAAATAATAAAACCCAACATGTACTGTTACTGAAGAACAAACATCAACATAAAGCATAAGGAACCTGTTCTGTGTGTGAGGAAAGAACACAAATGTGTATGTGTGTGCGAGCGAGCATGGGAGGGGTGCCATCTAGACAGATGTAAAACATTTAACCTAGATGCTTAAGCACCCATGGAGATGTTCTGTGGTTCATCCCATCCACTAAAAGCACTTGATATCTGTTCAGACATGGTTTTACTGTACGACTGAATAATGTAGTTTTTTTTTCCTGATTTAATTACTTTCCGTTGTTTAAATGAAAAATTGTGCGAGCAAGTGCGAGTGTAAGTTTATCGACTTCCTGTTTGTGTGTGTGTGAGAGAGAGAGTTCAGTGTTAACACAACTTGTGTATCTATGAAAATTAGCTCAGGGTGTGGTAAAGTGCTTCTGCTGTGGATTAATGTTCCGTCAGAACTGTGTACTGTGTGTAAAGAGGAAATTCAGTATAGAAACTCACAGAAGAAACACTTCATCACTTTTTTTTTTGTCTGTGTGTGTCTGTCTGTACTGTTCTGTATAATCTATAATGTGCAATAAAAGCATTTGCCATCTGTAGCCAAAAAATAGTGAGTTCACCATGGTAAGTCACATGACCCTGGAATGGAAGGTCTGCGATTATGGGATGGCATTGTTTGTCAGGACAGATAATATAATCTTATATTAATTTTCTACTTTCTTTTGGGTTCCAGGATAAACTAAGCCCCTCTGAGGAGAAGCCTGTTCAGCGCTCCAAGGTCTGTATCTGTATCTGTATGGGGGTTTATTCCATTTAATCTGCTCTGCTTTCTGTTTGTCTTCAGATCCTCACTATAGTGTGTGTGTGTTAGTCTTTAAGCTTTAAGACCCAGAGAGAGACCTGCGCGTCCTGTGAGAAGACCGTGTACCCAATGGAGAGGCTGGTAGCCAACAACTTGATCTTCCATGCGACATGCTTCTGCTGCAAACACTGCAACACCAAGCTCAGGTTAGAACATTGTGTGTGTGTGTGTGTGTGTTTGCCACATTACTTGCCCACTGTGACACTGCCACCACCATAAGAGTATTCATTCTTATTAAATATTTTTTATTAAGTAGGTTGAGGCAGCTACTTAGAAACGAAGTGAAATCAGAAAAAAGTGGTGTAAAGAGTACGGCGTCTGTATTCACTAAATATTTAATTTCACTACTAAAACTTTTATTTCCTAAACCGCAGTAAATGTTTTTAGCAGAAGTAACAATTTGCTTTTAAAACCAACCCACGAAATCGCAGGATCAGCGCTATGGTACAGCGTCCCTGGATAAGGAAAGGTTAAGGTTCTTACCCAAAAACCCAACAGGGGTAGAATGGGTGGTGGCCTCACGATGAAGGCCAGAACTTTCTAAAGGCTCATTAGCAACTAATGTTTTCTTTCCGAGGCAGATTGTCTATATAGAACCTCGAATTCAGGATCGTTTGTGACTTGGACGTCGTCTTTTTTGCTACATCTAATAATTCAGATTTAGGAGCTCATTTTAATGTTGGACCTAAAACTAGAACTGATCCTGACTTAGGATTTTGTGAATTTTTAAATCATTTAATATTATGTATGTTTTTCTCTGGGTACTCTAGTTTCCTCTCACAGCCCAAAAACAGGTACATTGATGATTTCTAAATTGCCCATAAGAGTGTGTGTGTGTGTGTGTGTGTGAGTGTGTGTGTGTGTGTGGTTGTCTGTGGACTGGCAAGTTCTGTGTGCTGGGATAGGGTCCAGCAGACCCCCTAATCCAGAATTGGGGAATAAGCGAGTGAGATGAATGAATGAATGTTTTTGTGTGTGCGTCACAGCCTGGGCAGTTATGCGGCGCTACAAGGCGAGTTCTACTGCAAACCGCACTTCCAGCAGCTGTTCAAGAGCAAAGGGAACTACGACGAGGGCTTCGGACGCAAGCAGCACAAAGAGCTGTGGGCCTCTAAAGATGCCGAGAGTATCAGCAAATCGCCGTGATGACCTCTTCACCCTCTTTTACACATTTCCAACGCTTTCTCGCTTCAACAACTCAAGCTAATTCTCTAAATCCTGCCTCACACTTTTTTATTTGAGATTTTAATGAATAATTTCAACATTTTATTTCTTTATTACGTACTGATGTGACCAAAATGCAAAGGGGAGCTTTTAAAAAAATTTTTTTCAGGTACACATACCGGCAACATGAACGGTTCCTTTAACTAAATAACTTACAGCATTTTCAGGATGTACAGGTACACTCAGGTAGCGATTCTGGGGTGTGTGTGTGTGTGTGTGTGTGTGTGTGAAAGAGAGAGAGAGAGAGAGAGAAAGTGTGATGTGCTTTTTTTTTTTTTAAAGGAGAAACTTACTTGATATTTCATCAGGGTATTATCTGTATGAAAGTCCAGGGTTTATGGTACTGTATGCATCTCTGCTGGACACACCACACTCCCATTGCTTAGTCACTCTTATTTCCTTCATCAAGTTCATTGGAAAAGGTTTGGAGTACATTTAAATCTGAGGGGCAAAAACAGATGATGAGATATGGATGTAGGTTTTTTTTTAAAAAATTCTTTCTTTTAAAGGGTGTTTTTAATGCCTGTTGGACCTTGTTACTGATTACAGTTCATTCATGCTATAGACTACAAATTAATTTCATTCAGTGTTTACATCTTTTCCGACCCTCCGAATTACTATGATTCGGATTGATTGTTGGGCTTCGTAGCTTGTAACCACAAGAGGGGGGAAGGGAAGAGGGGAAAGACCACACCAGGGTTCAGTCTAAAACATTTAACCTAGATGCTTAAGCACCCATGGAGATGTTCTGTGGTTCATCCCATCCACTAAAAGCACTTGATTTCTGTTCAGACATTGTTTTACTGTATGACTGAATAATGTAGTTTTTTTCATTACTTTCCGTTGTTTAAATGATTATCACACCATATAGCATAACTTACTTCATTTCATGATCATTGTAGTTTACAGCCGGAGAGAAGTGAAAGCTCAGTGGTGCTTCTGCTAGTCGCTCTGGATAAGGGACGTCTACCAAAAGCAGGAAAAGTCACTGAGGCTTTTGGTTAGTGCAGTGAATTTGATCTTGTTGGCGTGTGTCACATCATTACCTTCCCTTCCTTTGCCACTTCCTGTTGTTGCATTGTTCGGCCTGTTTCCTGTTAGCTACTTCGTGGCTTTGACAGGAATCGCTCATGTTTCTGTAGCACAAGCCATTGCTCAGGAACATGCACTGGTCATAACAGTCCAGATCGCTTCGTCTGGCAATGTCGTCTCCTTCCGGTAGTGATTGGTACATTCTGTAGACCTTTTTTGAGAATGCTCCAAATTGTTACGTTAAAACATCCTCACCGCCGCCATGACTACCACAATTTATCAATGTGAAAATGGAAATGTCTACAATATCCAGGTGTTTTTCCAGATCCACCTGTCTGGTGTTTCATCTGTAATATAATAAAAGGTTAGGATTGACATTTTGAATCACTAAGAACCATCTTAAAGGAAATTGACCTCCATCTCAAGTTCAGTGTCTTGGTGCTGAAAGGGAAATTCACCGTCTTGTGTTCAGGGTTAGGAGCTTCTATTGCTGTTCCTATTGCCTGTTGGACTAAACATTTTCTCTATGATCTCATGTTTGCAGTCCTGATTTTTGAAGGAAATGTATAACTGTTAAGACTGAGAAAGTGGTAGCACAGTGCTAAAGGGACGTCCTGAGCAAGGCCCTTAACTCGCCAATTGCTCATTTGTTTAAAAGGGACCAAATGTAAGTCACTTTGAATAAGATGGTTTACCAAATGCTGTTACTGTAAGGCGGGGCTCTGGTATCATGGCAGCACTGACACCTAGTGGTAAATAAAATATCACTTGTCAGCTACAAGAACGAGATAAAAGCTTTTCTATTTCAGTTTTTCGTTGTGTTTTAGCTGATTTATCTTCTAATGTTTTCTAATCCGTCTGGTTTTTCTTGTTAAATTACTCAGCCAAACCACTGAGGGTTCGAGAGAAAACCTCTGACCACTTGAATTCTACACAAGCCCCTTTTTCTTCTGGCACATGTTTTGAAACGACTGTGAAACTGAAGGCGCTGTGAGGTATAAAATGTATCAAAAGCTTTTGCCGTGAGGCGGAACAATATTTTCTTAAGTGTTAAAGTAAGAATAAAATAATGAAATGCTTGTATCCACAAATCTTTACCCAAAGTTTCCTCCTGTCAGTCTTCAGATTTATCTGGGGGGTTTTTTTGTTTAGGTCACATGTAGAATTCAGAATTTTACAGGGCGTTAAGGTACAAAAATCACATACAAACAGTGTCTGTGTTACCTCTTTCTATTTTCAGTGACTGGGTGGGATGGATGGGGGGGGGGGGGTACATGTATTTTGCCTGATTGTAGTCTTGTCTGTGGAGGTCTCTTTAGGTGTATGCTTGAATTCAAGTAGTACTAAAAGCATTTTAAACATACTGTAGATTATCGTCAGCATGTTCTGTGAGGGGGAAAAGGTGTGTGTGTGTGTGTGTGTGAATACGTATTTGAGTATTTGGTGTCTTAACTTCAGATTGGTAGATTAAACATGGTGGCCTTAATATGGCAGGAAGTTAAGTGTTTTCAGACCCCCTTCCTCCTCCTCCTACCAATTTCCATCTCTTTATTTCCTGTTCAGGTCTCAGATCAGTTCTTGAAAACCAATATTTTTTTAAATACCAAGATAAAACTGTGAGGTCTTTGTTTTCCTTTTTTCCAGCGTGCTGTACACCTCATCCTTTCCCTTTTTTTATTTTGCATTTTGTATATGCTTTTAAAAGAAAATAAACATGCTGATGTCAATTCTTGGTTTTGTTTATTGCAGCTTTTTACTATTATTGGCCCCGTTTACATGGGAATTCCTCTGGCTCTCGCACCAGTTTTCCCTGCAGTCCGGTATTGACAGGAGTCTGCTCTTTCGACAGGAAGGTGTATTTTAATTGCTTAAAAGCCCAATGGAACAGAATTTAGGAGGGAAATAAGCGGCACACAAGCGATTTGCATGTCCTGAAAGCCTTTTGAATAAAAGAGAATCTGACAATCGACTGAAATCTTTCAATGAGCAAAAAGGTGCGTATAAACGGGATTTTTGTTCATTAAGTGATAGACAGAATGACTAGTTGAAATTGCCTAGTGATGAACAGTTTCGTCTTGTCCACTAGGTGGCGCCGTAACATAAGACATTTTTAAATATTTTTATCCGTTAGCTAAACAGGATCCCATGTTCCTTAAATTCTGTGCAACGTCATCAGAGCTTCATCCTGTCTGTCTTTCTGTCTGTCTGTCTGCTGGTATGTTAAAGACTAAAAGAGAGAATTACAGTATTAAAACTTGCATAATGTTTAAATCTGCTGTAAGCAACATCAGCAATTCTTTTGCCACATCCTGTCCCAGAAGATATATGTTTCAACAGTAAGACAAGACTGCAGACTGTTGCATATTAGTTCGCATACCGCCTTTCCTCTCTCTCTCTCTCTCTCGCACATATTCTCCCTTTGAATAGCAATGGGACAGGGTGAAACTCCCCCACGTCTGACTCACGTATTGTTTGGGTTCGATCCGATTATAACAGTTATTTTTCATTAGCATAACTTGTAAAACTAGCTAGATACTATACCAGGTATGGAACATAACTAATCTAACCACCAGGGATGTTTATTCCACTACCTGAATGTCCAAACCCATAATGATGGAAAACGATTGTCATGTGACTGGGTTTTTTTAATCAATGGGTTACAATAGTCAGTGAGACCAGACACTAATGTTAAGGTTGAGGTGGTCTGAGCTTCAGTCGGTGTTCCAGGTTATCCCAAAGACCAGGACATGGGAGTTTTTTTTTACTCCAATCAGAACACAGCATGTCTTAATAAGGGGGCATTGTCACCCCTTATTCCCAAACCCTGTTATCATGTACATACAACAGGGTTTGGGAATAAGTGGGTAGGAATATAAATGAATGAATTCTATTGACAGGAAATAGTAAAGCCCTCGCATATTATTATATACTATTCAAATACATGTTTGAATGAATGATTTTTTTTTTCTCTAGCCACATTTTGGAGGGCCGTTTCTTTTCTATTCTTCAGCTTTGACTACTGGGTGTTTTAACACACTCGGTCCATTCAGTTTGGTGGAAAGTGAATCCATGGAGTCCATATGGACAGACACCAAATGGATTCAAGACAAAATTCTTATCGATTATTCATTGATTATTTATAAAGGTTAAGGGGTTGAACTGCTAATTGGAAGATCGTGGTTTGATTATTAGCACCACCAAGTTTCCCCTGAGCCCCAATTGCATAGAAGAGATAAATGGATAACATTGTCTGTTCAATGCCATAAATGTTCAATCCCAAGCCGGTGACAAACGTTCCCGAACCTATTCAGATCATGTGCTTTAAATATGTCAATCTGGCAACCCTTGTACATTACAACAATAGGTACATAACATTGTGGGGGGTTTTTTGTCGCATTAGCTGTCATGTTTGAGGACTCGAATCAGAGGGTTCGTACTCGGACCGTCAGACTCTTAGGACGACCCACTTTTTCCACTGACTTAGGAAACAAAAGTTTTCTCTCGTTAAAGGAAGCGAACACTTGGGTTCCGGTGGCCACCGAACCGCCTTCATTTTCCTCTTCCTCGGACTGATTCTGGACGTCGGGGTTTGCAGTCATAGTCATCAAGTTGGAAACTGGAATTAAAGGCAAACTAAAGACAGATTCGGGGCGCGAGCTTCGAGGCGATCGACAGTTTAAAAGTTTATTGAAAAATTCGAATGATAACGGAAATAACGGTCATTTTCACCCGAACCGTTTAAACGGGTTTTCTCGCTGCGGTTTGGGTTTTGGGTTTTTTTTGCCCTCACTTTTTTGTTTCTTTGCTTTAAATTAATTCGTCAAGTCATTTATTTAAAAAAAAAATACCGACTATTAATATTTTTAGGTGGTTGAAAGTAAAATGAAATTTCCGTTTTAAAACAAAAAGCGAGTGAGGAGAGGAAACAAATCCGCAAAGTTAGCATAACCCCCCCCCCCCCCTATTTATCTTTGTAAACGTTTTTTTAACGTTGTATTTTGGTTTCAGAAACGTGTTTTAAAATGTTCTAAACGTATCCGGTTTGGTTAAAGTTGATAGACTGTTATTTTATGGTGTGACGTTCTTGTCTCAACGTCAGAAAAACATAGATTAACACCGGCTGGTGGACGTTGCATGAACATTTCAACGACGGTTTTTTTCTTTTTTTTCGGACGTTGCATGAACATTTCGACAACTTTCAAAGAACGTTAGCGAACGTTTACAGTTACCTGTCTTTATTTCTCCTGTCTTTTTGCGACTAAATGGATTTTATAAAGGCAACCCGCTTACTTTTGCACCTTTTGGATTAACCACGCAGTAGAAACCCTGACATTCTGCCATTACTCACAGAAATAAGGACGCATTTCTCCAGTTTGCTGAGGCTGCTTTTCTCCCTCAGAGCTACGATGAAAAGACGCCGGAGATTTTCTCGCTGGTTTTCTCGCGATGATTGGGCTTAAAACATTAAAACATGGGAATTCACAACAATCACAGCCACCACATCTTATTTTTGTAATGAAGAAACTGAACTTTCTCTGAATTAACCTGCCATTTGCTGCTTCTTCATATAATTGGAGCTGCGCATGCGCCAAACGAGCTCACGTGTTTGGCGCCCGCGAATTTCAGGTGAGATAAAAGCAGATGAGGCATTCATTCATCATTCATTCATTCATTGCCACGGAATCGGGTCACTGCGGTCTGCTGTACACACACACACACACACACACACACACACACACACACACACACACACCACTCCTCTGGGCAATTTAGAATCACCAATCAACCTAATGTACATGTTTTGGGAGGATGGGAGGAAACCGGAGTATCCCAAGAAAACCCATACAAACACAGGGAGAGCATGTAAACTCCGCTAGGAAAGGTCTCAATCCCAAAAACTCCGACCTGAGGCGATACTCATAAATGCATTCATCTATTCATCTCCCAAAATGCTTATTCCCTAGGGCAAGAGTCAAGGGTACAGCCTGGACAGGTTGCCAGTCCATTGCAGGGCCACACACAGATGAACAACCACACACTCTAACAGCCACGCCTATGGACAATTTAGAATCACCAATCAACCTAATATAGACCTGTTTTTGTAGGAAGAAACCAGAGTACCTGGAGAAAGCTCTGCACAGAAACACCCCTTGCCTTATAGATGGGATATGATCATGTAAGCATGTGGATTCCGATCCTTTCAGATCGGTTTCAGGCCTCATTTGTATGTGGAAATAAATAGGATATAAATCATATGAGTGATAGTGATGAGTTTTACCCTTCGTGGTTTCCACCAACAGTAAACATCACTGAACATTCATTCATTTATTCATTCATTCATTCATTCACTCATTCATCTTCTTGCCGGCTTATTCCCGAATCCGGGGTCATGGGGGTCTGCTGCGCCTATCCCAGCACACATAGGGCGAGAGGCAGGGGGTACACCCTGGAGGGGTTGCCAGTCCATCTCAGGGCAACACATAGACAAACAACCATTCACACACACATTCACTCCTATGGACAATTTA
>JAOTRA010000018.1:9960634-9970978 GCA_026260255.1 Pseudolaguvia tuberculata
AAAAAATATATACACACACACACACACACACACACACACACACACACACACACACACACACACACACACACACACACTGTCCTGCCGTCATGTGCTCCTGTTTTTAATATATATTTTTTAATAACAAACCCACTGTTTGTTAATATCATGTGAGACATACTTGCTTGTCCCCTTCTCACTCTCCACCTACAACTGCTTAAACAGCACTCTTGTCTCAAAAGCCACTCGACTACCCCACCTAACCGACGCTAATCACAACTTCTTCGACTTTTGCACACAAACTTCAGCACACTCTCACACATACACAAATGACCATTCATGCTTCCGAAGGATCGGGTTCAATTTGAGGAGATTTTGAAATCTGGGGCCAAGTAGAAGGGGGGCTGTTATATGGAACCATTTATGTTTATTCGAAACATCTTTATATACAGATGCGTGAGGGAGAAACCCAACTGCAGAACCTTCTGCCTGGTGACGTCCATAAGTGTGAGTGTGTGTGTGTGTGTGTGTCTGTGCAAGCAACAACCCCCTCCAACCACCAACCCTCCAAAAACAACCTTGCTGCTTAAATACAAATATATATAATTATATTCAAATATATATTTTGTACAAATGTTATTTACAGCACGGATTAAACACAGTTTACTGTGAGAAAGAATTCCAAGTTCAGAAGGCGTTTGTTCACCTTCTTCTCATAATGTACTGTACCTCCTCCAAACCACTTCATCCACCATTTGAAAGATTCTGGTATCTGGAAACCCCTTTTCTTTAAAGAAAATCCTTAGGAAAGTTCTCATTTGGCTTTTCTTTAAGCTTGTCCATTTGCTGGCACATAACAACAAAACACAAAAACAGCAAACATCTCTAAAGTCTTGCTTTACCAAATGTCTTCTAACTGACATGGCAACTGTCACTAGCAAGCAATACTGATGCCAAACAGGTTTCCACAGTCTCCGAAAAAGAACGACAAAACATTTTCCATGACTTGTCCTTATATGATTGTGTGTACAAAGATTTGGAATCCTATTCCCTACACCGTGGTCTCGCCATGCTGTCCATTAGTCAGACGAGTGTAAAACTTTCTCCACGAGTGCAGCGTTTTTCCGGACCAGATCCAGAAACCAGAGGTGATGCCTACAATGAGGGTCATGAGGTATTTGATCATATAGACAGTAAAGTCTGGGCTCATACGTGGCGCGGGCTGCATGGGACATGGTATAGCCAGGGTCTTGCAGTGTGTGCTGATCCAGCTGCGTTCCCAGTATCCACGGAAGGCCTGCTCGTAAAAGTAGCAAGCGATAACGATGGTGGCTGGCACCGTATACAGTACGGAGAAAACGCCGATACGCACCATGAGGCGCTCCAGCTTCTCCGTCTTAGTACCGTCGTGCTTCATGATGGTACGGATGCGAAACAGAGAGACGAATCCCGCCAGCAGGAAGGATGTCCCGATGAAGAGGTAAATAAATAACGGTGCTATGACAAAGCCACGCAAAGGGTCAAGTTTGCTCAGGCCTACAAAGCAAACACCACTCAGAACATCACCATCGATCTGTCCCATGGCCAAGATGCTGATCGTCTTAACTGCTGGCACGGCCCAAGCAGCGAGGTGGAAGTACTGCGAATTGGCCTCAATGGCCTCATGTCCCCACTTCATTCCTGCAGCAAGGAACCAGGTCAAGGACAGTACAACCCACCATATGGAAGATGCCATACTGAAGAAGTACAGCATCATGAAGAGGATAGTGCACCCCTCCCTTTTTGTGCCTTGGACTATGGTTTTAAAGCTGCCTTCAAAGCTTCCGTTGCATGCCACTTTGTCTCCTAGGAAATAGCCAGTAATGTACGCAATGGACACCATGGTGTAGCAGCCAGACAGAAAGATGATGGGCCGTTCGGGATACTTAAATCGTTGCATGTCCACTAGATATGTAGTCACAGTAAACAGAGTCGATGCACAACACAAGCATGACCAGACTAGAATCCAAATACGCGCAAATTCAATTTCCTGGTCAGTGAAGAACATGTAGGCTCCATGGGTCCTGGATGACTCGCATGGAGCACCGCAGTCCATCTCACCGAGGAACTTGTAATTAAGGTAGGATGGGACCTTGAGCGTGGGAGGGCAGCGGAATGGTCTATCCGGTGTCGAATATAAATGGACCCCAGGAGTGCCTGGTGCGGGAACATGTGCAGGTGGTATGGTGGCCGCTGATTCATTCTGCCCTACACATATTTGACCATCTCCCAACACAGGGAAATTCTCACACCTTAGGCGCTCTGGCCACTGAAAGCCAAATTTGTTCATGAGTGCCTCACAGCCTTGCTTAGCTCTTTCACATATTGAACGACAAGGAGGAATGGCTTTTTCCAAAACGGTGCAGACAGGAGCATACATGGAACAGAGAAAAAACTTAAGCTCTGGAGAACACTGTACCTTTACAAGCGGATAAAATTGGTGGACCTCTAAGCCGGCGTCATCTTGGTTGTAGTGACCGACCAAGTTTGGCATGATGGTTTGATTGTACGCAATGTCTGTGCAAAGTGGAATAGTGATCGGTTGACAGAATCCGTGATCGGGCACCGCTATCCCGTGATCTCCTTGGTACTGTCCAGATACCGTGACCAGGCAGAAGGACAGCAGTAATGTCATGAAGGTTGCCCAGCTCCCACTAGTCTCCATTGTCCTGGATCAAACGCTTAATCCTAAAAGTTAAAACGTCTCTCTGGTAAAAATCTGCACCAAGTGAAAAATTTAAAAAGCAAACATCATCTTTCTTTTGCTAAAATCATCCGGGATCCAAACTTTACGGAGAAACTTTCACTTCCACTGCAGACCTGTTGCTTCGCGCGCGGTTCCTCCACTCTTTGTCCCGTAGGACGGTTTCAAGCCCCCCTATCGATCCCCACACTGTCTGGCAGCGATATGAGAAGGAGGGATTCAGAGAGACGGTTGAAACAGACGTATTACTGAGTCTGAGCTGCCCCCTGGCGGATTTCCTAGGAATCACATGCTGGAAACTTTTATATACGGTGCACCAAAAACTCGACAAACAACAAAACAATAATAAAGATTTAAGCTTTTTGTTTGAAATATTACAAAATGTTTTGTTTTTAAACGAATTCTATGAATATGTGTCTCTGAATTCAGACTTTTATATATTTTATTAGAATAATTACAACATTTTCATAACTACTACTAAAAAAAGTCGGAATAATTATATAAAATATTTTCGCAGTATACATAATACAGTTATAGAATTAATATTAGGATCAGTACTAATTATAAGACAATAATAATAAAATTAAAGAAATAGATTGGCAAAACCTTTTTTTTTTTTTTTTTTTACATAAATAGTAATAAATAAATAATAATTAATATATAGATAACACAACAATAACAACAGCGCCCCAACGATTATTTTAGAAAAAATGTTAAAATATTTAGTAAGTATTACATTACACATATAATATACACATACTACTAAAAGAGTAAACAGATTTATAATATAAACTAGAACAATAAAATGAATGCATTCTTAAATATATAATGAAGACTATTTAGTGGTTAGCATGGTCGCCTCACAACAAGAAGGTCCCGGGTTCGATTACTGGGCCAGGGCTCCTTCTGCGCTTGCATGGGTTTCACCTGGGTACTATGGTTTCCTCCCATTGTCCAAAAACATGCACGTTGTTGATTGGTGAGTCAAAATCGCCCAAAGAATGGTTGTTTGTCTGTGTGTGCCCTGCAATGGACTGGTGACCTGTCCAAGCTGTACCCCTGGTGTGGTAGTAGTAACCTAGTGGTTAAGGTGTTGAACTAATACCAGAAAGACTGGGGTTCGATTCCCACCTCCACCAAGCAAGCACTGTGGGCCCTTGAGCAATACCCTTAACCCACAATTGCTCCGTTGTAAAAAAGAGACCAAATGCAAGTCGCTCTGGATAAGAACATCTAGCAAATACTCAACTGTAACTGTAAGCCCTGCTTCTCGCTCTGCCTCTCGCCCTGTGTGCGCTGGGATAGGCACCAGTTAGGGAATAAGCGGGTAAGAAGAAGATCCAGGTGTTTGATCAAAAATGATGTGGAACTACAATATAATTAATACTTAATATATTTATATTACTATTACTAAAGAGAGTGTATCAAAATACTACCAGTGATGCCACTATTTATAATATATACAATCAATATTAGCCTACTACATTTCATTCATTCATTCATTCATTCATTCATTCATTCATTCATTCATTCAGTCATTCATTTTCTAACCAGCATATTCCCTAATTTGGTCAGCTCGCCAGTCCATCGCAGGGCCACACAGACAAACAACCACACACACTGGTGTGGGCAATTTTGAATCAACAATCAACCTAATAGACAATAGACATGTTTTTGGACTGTGGGAGGAAACCGGGGTACCCGGAGAGAAACTACGCAAGCACAGGGAATATTATTTATATATAAATTTTTTAACCACTACACCATGCTCCAGCGCACCTCCTTGACCCCGAATTAGGGAATAAGCAGGTAAGAACATGAATAAATGAATGAAGGAATGAATGATATTAATTTATTAGTTATTTATTTTCATTTAATCTAACATTTTAAACATTTGTAACGTTTTAACATTTTTGATTGATCTTTTTAAACCTTTGTTGCTATGGTTTCTGGCCACGCCCCCTTTTAGAAACTGAACTCGGCTTATGATTAGACACCCTGATTTCAATCGACCAATCAAAACGCGTAGGCCATTTTAACGTCAACGTAATGGGAGACGAAAAAGCTCGCGAAGATCGGCAACGGAATTTTTTTTTATTAGCCGTGAGCTCCGCTCTTCACCATTACAGTCCCATGTTCCTCCGTTGGGTTTTTTGATGAACATTAAATTGTTCTTAACATAAGTTGTTTTATTCCATAATCGTGTAGAAAAAAATACTATAAGATCTCATTTCATCCAGACGAATAACTTAACTGTTAGAGATGGAGGTAAGAAATACGTCATCGTTAATGCTATAATTCAGCATAGCATAGCATAGCTCGCTTACAGTTAAAGATAAACTTTTTCATGGCAAACAGCACCAAAACATAAAAAAACAAACAACATAATTTTTTTTAAACTAGGAAAATTATTTGGAAATAATTCGTGAAATGTAACAATATCCGTGCTGCTTTTTTCCTGAGGCAATTTGTTAGCATTGTGCTAACGTTAATCTGCATCGCTGACCGTTTAATTTAAAATGAATTCCGTTAAAAAGATACCTGAGCTCATTAGTAATAAAGTCAATAATAATACAAATATTATATAACATAATATATATTTATAATATAATGTGTAAATTATTTGGACCTTTTTTCTTGGTATATTTTTCATGATATCGGGTTTTTTCTGCCTTAAAACAGGAAGTGATTATAAAACATTACCGAAGAAACAGATTAAAATAATTAAATTAAAACATTAAGTAAAAATACGAAACATTTGTTAAAAGGAAACGTTTTAATAAAAGGACCCTTGTAAAATGATTATTAGTTCATGTCTTTCAGAGATCTTCAAAGATCCGTGACGTCACTTGGTCATTTGCATATTCATGATTCACGTTGTCACATTACAGAAAAAATATTGGACTAACAATATAAATAGCATAGATGTAATATATTTATAAAATAATTATTAATTAAAGTGGTGTAGTGGTTAGAACAGTCGCCTCACAACAAGAAGGTCCTGGGTTTGATTCCCTGGCCGAAGGTCTTTCTGTGTGGAGTTTGCATGTTCTCCTCCTGCTTCCGGGTACTCCGGTTTCCTCCCACAGTCCAAAAGCATGTGGGTTGATTGGTGATTCTAAATTGCCCATAGGAGTGAGTGTGTGTTGTTTATCTGTTTGGCCCTGTGATGGACTGCTGACCTGTCCAGAGTGTACCCCTACCTATTACACTATGTGTGCTGGGATAGGCTCCAGCAGACCCCTGTGACTCTGAATTAGGGAATAAGCTGGTTAAAAGATGAATTAATAATTAAATAATCAACACAGCACCACAAACCTTTTTTATGAGCCTCACAGCAAGAAAGTCCTGGGATCGATTCTCGAGTCAGGGATCTTTCTGTGCGGAATTTGCATGTTCTCCCCTGCTCTTGTGTGGGTTTTCTCCGGTTTCCTTCCCCAGTCCAAAAACATGTACATTATGTTGATTGGTGACTAAATTGTCCATAGGAGTGAGTGTGTGGTTGTTTGTCTGTGAGTGGCCCTGTGATAGACAGGTTTTCTGTCCAGGCTGTACCCCTGTGAGGTGGGATAGGCTCCAGCAGACCCCCGTGACTGAGAATTAGGGAATAAGCAGTTTAGAAGATGAATAAATGAATGATTTATATAAAGTTTACAGAAAACAATAAATCAGTGACATTAGGTATTATTTTACAGGGGGGCTGGACTTACAAATTTAATACGTCCCGTGATACATCTTAATCAAATTACTTCTACCTCAAATTAGTTAAAATTGGCACTCATTCATTCAACCACCGATGCCCCCAAAATAACAATTTTTTGTTACATGTCTTTAAATTAGAGAAATAAATGTCTAAATAAGGAATTTTCAACAAAACGTATGAAGGGCAATAAACTAGTTTTACTGTGTATAATGTTCAGCATTTATCTGGAGGCTGCTGATTTAGGTGAAGGACAAACTGAACAGAATAATTGCATCTTATTTGTTGATATTTGCCCTTTTGAGTGAGGGAGATATGGGGTGTTAGGTATTTGCTGTGCTAACTAGTGGTCGGTCGTCTGAAACTGACTAGTTAACTTTTGCTCTTAACTTGAAAAATTGTCTTTGAGACGATTAAAGACTCGTTAGTTGGGACACTCGTTAATTAATCAAGACACCTCTCCCAAAAAGTAGGAAATTAATGGATGAAGAAGCGCAACAGGAAAATCAAGTCATTAGATATTATTAGGTCAATTATAAATTGTCAAAGGCAGAAATGTTCATGTCATGTCGCAGGTCTGTGATAATCTATTGACAGATGTCACATAAAAGACATTGGTAAAATGTTACGAATGAATAATTACTCTTATTTCATTTGTTCACTTAATCACTCTCCAGTTTATTTAGCACTTTATTCTGGTTGAAGCCCATCAAAAGGAGAATGGCACAAAATTCCAGGCAGGAATGTTCATTGAATGTCAATTTCATTGCAAGAAAGTTTTGCATGCATTTTTAAAAAAGAAGAATTATTAAATGTTCTGTATATGAGTCCGGAATCTAATGAATAGCTTTTAAAAAATTTTTTTACTGTTACTTATACATGCAATGAATTAAAAAGTTTAACCCTATTCCTTATGTTGCCTAAAGTTGTCTAATGCCTTTATTGTCTTTGACTATAAGCACAGTGATATGTCCACTGTCGGATTGGTCAGTATTGATGATGGTTATTCCATTTAAAACAATGTGGTGAACTGAATTAAACACACTTATCGTTTGAATGTAATTCAAGTCATGTCATAAAGTTTTTGTCTTAATTATCGTTTGTTTTAATTAAGGTAATTAACGCCACGAAAAGTCAAATCAGTGTGGATGCAAACAGAGGGAAGGCGCCATTCACTCTGTTTCACAGTGGAAGATCAGACTTCTGCTACCCCACATACAAGTTTGAAGCAAGAAACACTTTTAATAATCACATTACTAATCTTTGTTATTAAGCTTCGTCATTACTGAGCAGCGCTCGACTCACTTCTTATTTCCACTCTGCTTCAAGCAGAATGATTATATGGAAGAAAGGGGAAGAGTGTCCGAGACATTTACTCAAGATAAACTGCCTCGATCCTACCATTCCTGGGCCATGAAGGACCAACCTTACCAACTGATGAATTGTGCTCAAGGCATTCAGATAAACAGGTCAGATACTCTTTAAGACAAACACAAAGATATTTGGCAACATACATTTTTTGAAATATTACTGTTACATTATTGCATGAAATAAAAAACATAGAGAGTATAATATAAAACATGAGACAAAAAAAGATTTTCTGTAGATATTTAGTTCATAGAATATCAACATGATTTCCATGAACCATCGTTACCTGCAGTTTGTAATGATGAATAACTGAAACAAGCCACACGATGTGCTTAACAGGAAGGACACCACTGAATATGGGAGTGAGGCTGATCTCTATGGACTAGTGTCCAATATCTTGGAAGAGGTTGACCCGATGGATTCATACGTTTCTCAAGAGTTAGTATATTCATGTGTTTATGTGTCTATGAATGTATAATAATAATAATAATAATAATATAAATGTTCATTAAATATAAAATATTGTTATGGACATTTTATTTGAGATATTTACATAACGCTAGCCAAAACAAAGTGCACATTACTAATTCAGTTCTAATACATTCAGAAACTAGTGAAAATGCTGTTGGAAATGTTATCAGTATTTTCCCTGTTGTAATGTTTGTTGAATAAAAACACTTTCAGAATATCAGCTGGTCTTGCGACTGGTTGGTCGCCAAAGTCTCAGAATGGAAACAGCTTGCAGTATCTCAACTGCGATATAGAGACGCAAACCAAGACTGAAATGCAAAGTGCCGACATGTTACCATATTCCAGTGGCTATGAAGCTGCTGGCTTATCCTGGCTTTTTCCAAGCAGCAATAGAGAATCTAAATTTCAATCCAACACCCCATCTTTCACAAATCTACCCCGACCCCCTCCTGGTCTTGATATATCACATGCCATGGGGTCCTACTTTTCCAGGGGCAGACCAGATATATCAGAGCATAACAGCGCTATCAAAGACACCAGCCTTCACAGCGTCAACGCCAAGATCTCAGACAGCCGGAATGACCATAACAGTTCTCCGGCCAAAATGATGAATGATTCCTATTTCAGCTCATACCAAGATTTTTCTGCCTTAAAGGGACCTGAAATCGAAAAGTACAATTTCCAACAATTCTCTAGGCAGGATGTCAGCAAACTAACCGACAACTTGGATGCTTTTCTTATTGGGGGCCAACCGAACATGTATAATAGAGAACCAGCTCAGAGCAATGCCATGAGCGTACAGGATGAAAATATTTTCGATTCCAAAGGTCTGTCTCAGCAAAGGATTTCAGCATTTGAAGCTCATATGGCAAGCCTTAACAGAGAAATCCCAAGAAAGCAGAGAGATCTCGAGAATGTATCTACTAAGGAGTTTGCTGATTTCAGTCAGCAGCCAGCTGATTATTTTGAAAAACCATTTTCACCCTCTTTTAACTTTTTAACTCATCTCAAAAAAGAAGCCAGACAAAGAGAAGAAAAAAATCTCCTAACCAGCCTTTATCAATACCATCACGGGCAGTCAAACCAAAATCACTGTTTCACCAACCCTCCACCCAGAACAAACATTGACAATGATCCTCAAACTACAACTAAATTCATGTCTCAATCTGTAGCAGAGTTTGTTCCCGGTTTGTCACAAAAACAAATGCAAAAAACACTGCCAAAAGTATTCAACGATGAGAGGATGGTGCCCACGGGCCTGGGTTTGGGTCTGAAGATGGGAGATGCTGTAGACAGAGAAAAGGGCAGGTTGCAGGCACCACCAGCCACAGACTTATTATCTGACGCACGCCCTTCTTCTTGGTTTGAAGTTGCACCTAAATCAGTAGCCGGGTTGACCAAAGAAGCAGGCAAGAAAAAAGGTCTGTTGCAGGACCCGTATCAGAATAAATTAAGTATGTATGCAGGTCTAGCCAGACAAATCAGAACCGATCCTGTGCCGTCCCAAATGTTCTCTGGCTTGTACCAGATGGGTGTTTCTGGACAGAACCCACGCCACATGTTCCTGTCCCATTCCCAAATGACCTTCCGTGGCCCTGTGCCTGTAGTGGATCTGAATGAGCTACAGTCAGATGCAGAATTTCCACACCTGAACCCTTACTTGCAGGAGATGATGGTGCCAAGCCTGGCTGGAGTAGATGGGGTTTATCCTGGGTCCATCTCCAACCTAAGGTCAATCAGCCAGCTACACCAATATCTGGAAGAGTGCTATGAACAGTGGAACATTTTGGAGCAAGAGAGAAAGAAAGTGAGTGGATATATATTTGTATGTGTATATTTATACACTGCCCAATCAAAAAACAGTCACCACCAAAAAAAAAGGTCACACACTGTGGCATTGTTTCAATAAGCTTCTGCAATGTCACAACATTTATTTCCATCCAATGTTCTATTCCTTTTTCATTGATTTGTGATAGACGAGTTTCGGCAAGAGTGAAACTCTTACAGGAAAGTTTATAGGACTGTAGTGAGACCAGCGATGTTGTACGGTTTAGAGACAGTGGTGTTGTCAAAAAGACAGGAG
>JAOTRA010000018.1:10032571-10045836 GCA_026260255.1 Pseudolaguvia tuberculata
TCTTAGGAAAACCCTACAAAACAAACTTCCTGTTCTTAGGAAAACCCTACAAAACAAGCTTCCTGTTTTTAGGAAAACCGTTATTTGCTGATCCTGAACACAAGTGGATTTTTTTACCCAGAATTCTTGAAGAATTTTATTGCCACAAAGCAATCTGCTGTTACAGAAAACCCCTAATTTCACCCGAAATAAACAGATACAATATTGTTTTTTGAAAGCTCCGATGTGTATATAAAACTGATAAGTGCTTTTTGATTGGCAGAGATTATTTTTATTTTATCATAAATAAGCAGAAACATGACACGGTGTAGTTAAAGGTAGATACGGGTTTTATTCCCAAAGCATTAGAAGATGGAACTCAAACACAAACATTCATCCTATGATCTCAGATTCCTTCACATCAGTTTTATTTTAAAATCATTGATTACAGAATGATAAGTTTGTGTACTGGATATATTAAAAGGTTCGAATTCTAATATATATATATATATATAAGTGCTTTATATTCAATCAAGAAAAATCATCATCATCATCATCAACATCATTTGCAGGGCGGCATGGTGGCGTAGCAGTTAGCACGGTCGCCAAATAACAAGAAGGTCCCGGGTTCAAGTACCGGGCAAGGGGTCTTTCTGTCCGGAGTTTGCATGCTTGCGTGAGTTTTCTCCAGGTACTGCGGTTTCCTCCCACAGTCAAAAAAACATATACTTTAGGTTAATTTATTATTCTAAATTGCCCATAGACGTGAACGTAAGTGTGTGTGGCTTTCTGTCTGTGTGCCCTGTGATGGACTGGCAGCTTGTCCGGGGTATGCTTCTGCCTATGTGTGCTGGGATGAGCTCCAGCAGACCCCAGAATTAAGAAAGGTTCGAAGATGAATGAACGACTCATGATTTACAGAAAAAAAGAAACCACTGGATTTTTCAGTTTAAAGTTTTGTTCATTTTTTTTTTTCCAATTTCCCAGTTTCCATCCCATCATAAACTTGGAGAAAGTGGTAGCTTGGTGGTTAAGATGTTGGAGTGGTTATAGGAAGATCTGTGTTCCCATCTTAACGTAACCATGTGCCAATAAATACAATAATATAAAAACTTGGGTTCTACAGGATGGTAACGAGTTACATTCTGGTAATAATATTTCTGCCATCCAAGAAATGAATTAAAGTAAATTAATTATAAAATAAATTAATAAACTTAATCACCGGGCGGCGCGGTGGTGTAGTGGTTAGCACGGTCGCGTCACAACAAGAAGGTTCCGGGTTCAAATCCCGGGCCGGGATCTTTCTGTGCGGAGTTTGCATGTTCTCCCCGCGCTTGCATAGGTTTCTTCCGGGTACTCCGGTTTCCTCCCACAGTCCAAAAACATGGTGATTGTAAATTGTCCATAGGAGAACCAAATCTATGAATCAATCCCACTCTAATGCCCTATTCTCTGCACGGTTGTGGTTGCCGATTATTGAACCGCAATCTGAGAGAATCCCAGTTACCTGTGTAATATTTCGTTTGCTTAATATCTGACTACAATTTGACATTTCTGACCGTCAGCCAATGAGAAAAGAGGATGCATCAGGAAGTCCAGGGAAAAGTTACAGACCATAATATTATCAAAGCACAAACATTTGTATGGCAAAAGTTTTGCAAGCTACCATTTTCAATATGTTTGCCTCACAACAAGAAGGTTCCGGGTTCTATGTGAGGTTTGCATGTTCTCCCTGCGCCTGAATGGGATTTTGCTGGGTTTCCTCCTACAGTTCAAAAACATGTACATTACGTTGACTGGTGTTATTTCCTTATTATTCGATCTGAAGGTTATTTTAAATAGTTTGGTTAACAGGGATATTAAGCACAACCTATGCCATGTGAATAGAGTATAAAAATAAATAAAAATAAATAAAAATAAATGAACAATAAGAGACAGAGTTACTGGCTATTGTTTTCTATTGTAGCTTGTCGTCCATCCTTCACACAGTATAAATATATGAGCAACCCAATGTTATCGCAGATTAGCGCTCTGAAAAAAAACGGAGATCAAACCAAAATCTTACAGTGTGACATCAGCATAAACGTTTGAACGTTAACAATATCGGATTGATACGACTTACTCCGAATCTTTTGCAATAAATGTTTCGAACCACAATTGTACGAAATGTCATTGAAATGCCATTTTATCTTTGTCCTGAGTGAAAATGGGAAGGCGAATCTACACTACCCGCTCGACACACAAATACTAATTCACAATCACCTAGACGTGTACGTCCATGTACATGTGTGTGTGTGTATGTGTGTGTGTGTGTGTGTGTCATGTGTTATGGCTACTTTGCCGATGATAGTAGCATTAGCACTAGCACTGGAAGCTTTTTTTTTTTGGATTGCTTTTTTGTTTATTGCGTTTTAATGAGGAAAAAGTGCTCTCATGCAGAATGCATAGCTGTTCTACTTTTTTACGGTAAAAGCGTTGCTCCTAGCGAGACCTCAGGAAAGGATTAGGATGGCAACACGGACGATCGTCTAAACCTCACAACCCGATCGCCATGGGAAGCAGCTGGAAAACAGCAGCAGTAGCAGCAGAAATGAGCTGGAACTAACTGATTAAAATAACTTCATACATACGAGATTCCTACAGCAGAGGTTGGAGCACCTCAAATACTAGACTATTTACTGTTGTGTGCAAAAGAAAGTACACCCCTTTTCTTACAATTCTGTGGTTGATATACACTGGTATACAATGTCTGTATGTGGTTTTATCCCAGATCTAGTCTCCTGTTTCCTCCTATAATAACCTCCAAACTTTATAATAATATTAGTGAGATCGATTAGACAATAATATTGGGTTGAGGAGGGCTAGGGTTCAATCCTGGTTCCAGTTCACCCTGTAGGTGTTCAGTTTAATGGGATCGAGGCTAGAATATGTTTGATCTGAGATTCTGAAGTTAGAATCAATCAATCAATCAATCAAAAATTTCAATTGATTAGTTAATCAAATTTTCCAAACAATTAATAAATCAGTGAATTAATCAAACAATTTCCCAAGCAATCAATTAATCAATGTCCCAAATAATAACTCAATGAAATAATACATACATTAGAAAATTCCCGTAGACACAAAAGAGGTTTGTGCTATTTTTTTTTTTCAATCTATATATTTTATAAGGATATAAGGAGACACCAGAGTCGGCATTTTGTACCAAACGGATGAGGAGCACAAACCTATGATATGCAAAAACGGAAGCAAAGGAAAGTTAAATTAGAGTTATATCATGTAGTACTTTAGTAAAATACCAATGGACTTACTGGACAGTTTTGTTAGTGGAATAAGACTTTTACAATCCAGTGGACAATAGTGGAACAACAAGAGAAAGGTTTCAACCCTGAGTCTTAACAAAACTGACAATCAACCAATCAATCAATCAATCAATCAATCAATCAATCAATATTCCTGTACTCATTTCATAGGGTCGTATCTAATCAATTAAATAAATAAAACTATCTAATCGTTAATCTAATGAATAAATATCGTTAATCTAACATTGAGCTTTAACCTCAGCTCACTATGGCTCTGCTCCAAACCGTATTTATTCAGAAAAACCTCTTCTATTGTGTTCTGCGACTGAAACATTTATTAATGCTCTATCACTAGTTTCTCTTTCAATCTAAACACCCTTTCTCTGATTAGTGGGAGGGTAAAGTGAACCAAACACTGAGTGTTTATACGATTCCGCAGATACAGGAGATCACCACAAGCACTAATCACTGATGAAGATATTTATATAATAATTATGGTTTTCTGATCTTTCCAGAAAGTATAAACAGGTCTGAAGTAAGCCGTAGAGACGTACGCACATTATTGGAAGGAAGGAAGGAAGGAAGGAAGGAAGGAAGGAATTAATTAATTAATTATTTCTTTATCAAATTATAGCTTTATAGCTTTAAATTCAATAAAAATATCAGAATATTAAGAAATTCAGGAAACCTAAACCTCGAAAAATAAAAGGAAGAAATGTATTAAATGAAACAATATAAATGAATATAAAATGGATGAATTAATTAAATAAGCATTTAAATTGATAAATTCATTTATTTATTTTCCTACTTCTTTACAATTGTTAAATTGAACCCAATTGTTTAAATAAAATATAATGAAATAGGAAAATGAATAAATAAATAAATATTTTTTAAATACATTGCTTACATGATGAATACTTGAATACTTATTAATGTATCTTAATATAGATAATGAAAATCAAAACATTAAAAAATAAATAAATGAATAAATACAGGGAAGTAATAGTGTTTGACTTACATGGGTTCAATTCCCAGCACTACCAGACTCCCATTATTGGAGTAATCCTTTACTTTTCATTTGAATAAAAATGGTATAAATGTAAGTCACTCTGAATAACTTTTGAACTCCAGCAATTTTAATTACAAATTGAGCAAATTAATAAATAAATATGAATAACGTGACCAAGAATATTAATAAATACTTTTACATAGTTTTTGGCTTTGCACAGGGGGTCCAAGCAGTCACGGGTAAATGATGCTGGGAATTGACCCCACACTCAGCAGTCCAACACTTTAAACACTTTCTACCATAAATAAATGTTGAATTGAATTATTATTTTTTAATTATTAGTATTAGTTTTTGATTATGATTATTTTTATTTTTATCAATTTGCGTTTAATGTGACCCAAGTTTTTTTTTTTTACAGCTTTATAGAATTGGCTATAAATAGATGCAATCTTTGTAAACATGTACTTTAGTAAAATAGCCATTGTTGTTTCTTATTTCTTCTCTGTGTGTTTCCCTTCGGGTTTTTTTTTTTTTAGAAAATTGGTTTTCTTAACTTGTGACGCCATCGTGCCCATCGTTTCAGATATCTGAGGCACTTACGTCTAACCAGAGTTGCATTGTGGGATGCGGATCTGAATCCTGATCATGTTTAGCCAAGTCTGTTGCACATCAAGTGCAACAGATGTGCATTGAATAAACTACTTACTATAAATGGACACCAGGGGCAAAAATAATACACACACACACACACACACACACAAATGTAAAAAAATTACATTATAAAGAAAACACTCGCTTTACTTATCCTAATCATCCATCGTTTCTTGTCCCATCCCATCTTTTAAACCCTGCCCTCCTTGTTACACCAGAACCCTGTTTGTCGAGATGTTATTCACCCGTCGCTTCCTCCTGGATTTCCGACAAGTTCTTCTTTTCCTTACGCAATGTTTCGGTCAGAGGACGGGAGGAACTGGGTGACTCCAAGTTCTTTGGCTCATTCGTGTGATAGCTACCTTTATATCTGTACAGGTAAATGTACATGGCGTACAGCATAAGGAAGAGCAGCATCAGCGACACGGAGACGATCACTATGGAAACACACACACATATATATATATATGCATTTAATATACAGTCAGCAGAAAATGTCAAGAAAAATATATGAACCTTAATACCATACAAAAGAGACAGGTATGACTAATCATCTTAAGGATCAATTATGGCAGATAACAGCAAAGAAAGAAAGAAAGAAAGAAAGAGCCAAATTTAGACAATCACACACACACACACACACACACACATACACACACACACACACACTCAAAATACATTAAGTACATTATTGATTGATGATTCCCATTGATGCCCATAAGAGGGAGTGTCCAGGGTGTAGCCCCGCCTCTCGCCCTATATGCGCTAGGATAGGCTCCAGCAGACCCCCGTGACCCTGAATCAGGGAATAAGCGGGCTAATAAATAAATAAATACATGAATGAATGAATGAATGAATGAATGAATGAATGAATGAATGAATGAATGAAATAACTGAAATATTTATTTGACGTTATTATATTAATTTAATGATTTAATAATCCAATCATAAGATAATCATGGAAGGATTTGATCATATTTGAAACAAATAGGTTAAAAAATTTAATTTACCAAAGAAATAAGAATATAAGGGAGTCGATCTGTCTGTTTAATGATGAGGTGAAATCTAGAAAAGGTTTAACCAAACACTATCAAGAAGAGCAGTGGTGGTCAATCAACCAGGCGCTGGACAGGAAGTGAATAATAAAAGAACTTACACGTCATCCAGGGTGGAGTTACATCATCGTGGATATAATCGAAGACTGAAAAAGAAATTAAAATGGAGATCATTATAACCAAAAAAAATACCATTTTATTCTTATTCCCATTGGCCGGTTAGCTTGATTGCCTCCCAGCAATTAGGTCTCGGGTTTGATTCCCACGCCGGGGGTCTTTTTCTGTATTCACCTACAGTCCATTAGGTTGATGAACAATTCTAAATTGCTCATAGGCGTAAGTGTGCAGTTGTTTGTCTATGTGTGGCCCTGTGATGGACTGGTGACCTGTCCAGGGTGTACCCCTGGCTTTTGCCCAATGTGCGCTGTTTTTTTGTATTTTATTTTTAGCTGATAAAATTAGTATTTAATAGTCATTAGTATTTTACTCATATATAATTCATTCATTGATTCATCTGCTAACCCGTTTATTCCTTAATTCGGGGTCATGACGGCTGTGGACGTCTATTTCAGCACACAGGTAGGGGTCACCAGTCCATCACAAGGCCACATACAGACGAACAACCACTCAAACACAAACTTACTCCCATGGGCAATTTCGAATCTCTAATCAACCTAATGTAATGCTTTTTGAGGAAACCAAAGTTTGCAGAGAAAACCCACACAAGTACAAGAAGAATTGCGCACTGAAAGACCACTGGCACAGGAATCGAACCCAGGACCAAGTTGTTGTGAGGCGAACATGCCAACCACTAAGCCATCCCACTCATAATATATCAATAAAATGATATTATAATGGACTTTATATATTTATTGGAATTTTTATTTTATTTTTTATTTATAGTACATAAATATTACTGTATAATCAATAATAAAGATTTCCAGTTACACAAACAAAAATATGATCTGCTAGACGGAACCTATTTCCAAACTTCAATTGAATTATTTACAAAAATACGCTCTTACACAAGCCAGTGAACCAAGGGTCGTCCTCCCAGGGTACGTAGCCTAGGGCAGGAGGGAAGGCACCACAATTTGACTCAACCACATAGCCCTGGGTGGTGATGGGTGGGTTAGTGACGTTAGGACGGAAATACGCTTTCAGTGGTGCAAAGATGTTATACCGAACCCCTGATATGCAGCCCACCAACCCAGGACTGTTGTGTCTATGAATATCATAATCAATATCGCCAACCTCTGCGAAAAAAACAATGGAAAATAAAGATACTATCATTCATAGGATAAAATTATTCCACAATTTAATTACATGTCAATACAGAGTTCATTAAAAATGAATCAATTAAAATCAATTAACAAGTAACTTGATTACCAGGCTAGAACTATTATACTATTCTATTATTCTATTATTATTATTATTATTATTATTATTATTATTATTATTATATAAATATTTTGGGGGGTCTGCACATTAATTTAATTCATTCATCTTCTTCATTCATCAACTCGCTTATTGTCTAATTCGGGGTCACGGGTATCTGCTGGAGCCTATCCCAGCAACCATAGAGCGAAAGGCAAGTTACATGCTGCTTTAACCATTAGATGATTTATTGTTTTTAGTCCAGTCTTTGTCTTACCCATGACACGCCCAAGAAAGATACTCTTTGGTGAGTCAAATCTGGGAATCTCTCCAGGAGTTAATCTCTCTACCCATGGCTCCATGTAATCCACCTGAAAGACATCTAGATGTTAGTGTACCATCCAGATGTTAGTGTTCAAAAGGAACCCATGTTCTTTGACTTCCTGTCTCATGTTTAAGGATCAGATGTGCTCACACACACTAATAGTTTTCTAGACTCGTTTATCTAGAGCAACAACTGAGGAATTAGCGGCCCAGTCTTGGCAATTTGGTGTTGCTGGGAATCAAACCCTAATCTTACATTTTTACAATTCTTGATCATGTTGCCTTGCAAGCATATTCACTCAATCTTAATGCACCTCGAACCACAGGAGAATCTAATAAGATAATCTTTAGAACTACAAAGATAGTTTGCATTCTTCAAATTACCCTGGGTATCTTGTGGTGTGTACCCAGGATTAAATTGACCATCCCTGTTAAAAAATGGATTATGCACCTGGGTCCAAACAGTGTAGTTGTGCCTGGTGATGTTGACAAAGTGTGGGAATCCATCAGCCAGGTTCCTGGTGGTCAGCTGAAATTTGTGTGTTAGTAAACCCAGACGATACCTCAGAGAGAGAGTACCTGGACATGAGAGAACATCACCAGAAGTCAGAAGTTTGTCATTTCTGTTACTTTGATATTTTATTATTTTAGTTATTTCGGTGTACCGTCTTTTTTGAGCAGTACGGCAATGTAATCTTTGTGGAAGGAGCTGATGTAGAGCAGCACGGCTGGAGTCTGCTGGGTGCTGAAGCTGAACTCAATGTCATCTGTGGTGGTGTTGTAGCCCAATGTAAAGTTATGCCAGTGTGGCTCGATCCAGAAATTCGCCCACCATGCATCTTCTGAAATGGGCTCTTTACGGATGTCATAGCGCAGCCAAGCACCCACATCGAAGAATGCTCCGATATCTGCCAACATAAAAGGCGGTTGTAATAAATTGCTCAACTGATTTGGTCATTAGATTAAAGGAAATTTAGAACTTACCTAGATGGCAGTAATAACCATCGAAGGCTGTGTTGTTGCAGTCGCACGAATACGACGCATAGCCGTCGATGCATTGCCCTCCGTTCCGGCAAGGGATAGAGGCGTTAAGACATGCTCCAGTGCAGTTCCTTCGAATTCCTGTGCGTTCATCTACCTTCCCCTCCAGATCAATAGGAACCCCGTTCATTCGTAGGCCACGCAAACAACCCAGGAAGGGTCTTAGAGTATGGTTTGCTGCACCTGACCAAAGTGAAAATGAAAAAAAGAAGTCTACACAGAGTGCGGCAGAGATTTTGCATTTCAGTATCCTCTCCATAGATTCTTGGTTGGTTGGAGGCCTGCAGTTGTATACCTATCCTCATATGTAACTCACACAAACCCCCCTCACCGACACCCTTTGCTACAAGCAAACTGAAATCTTTTGTAAGTAAAACGTTTGACATTTATGACAAACAAACACCTACGAGTTCGCACCTACGAGTAGGGGTTGAGTGAACTGCATGTTGATGTAGGTTTGCCCTGGGAACTTATGGATAGCGGGAGGATAGAAGTCCACTTTAAGCCGGGCCATTTTGACATTGATCTCAGCCTCCACATAATGCCATTCGTTATCGTTGAGAGGTTTGACAGTCCGAAGGGTGACATTCCGAATCCCGTCGCCTACCATGAAAATGAACACTACCTCGGTTGTAGCTAGATAAGACAGGGTGACAGAACAAGAGCTGTGAATCCATGTTATTGTTGGCACTCAAATTATTATATATGTTGTTTCATTGATTTTGTTTGATGCCTTACAGTTTAACTCGACCCTGATGAAATTGCGCATATGATCATCTGCGTTTTCCACAAAGACCCCGTTGGTGCGGTAGGTCCTGAAGTGAAAGGTGATGTCAGCACTGGTGCCAGGTTTAAAAGTCGGGAAGGTCATATAGGTGGGCTTAGTTATGGCAACGGTATTCCAGATACTCCCTATAGGAGCAAGAAATAAACACTGAATAGTTAGAAACATGTTAATAAAGTATATGTGAATAAAAAAGAATATCTTCTGAATAATAAACAATTAAAACTCTCCTTTAAAATAATGGCTAAAATCACCTCATGGCGTTTGAAATTCTCAAACACAGGTTCACCTCATCTCCCATCCTACGACCCCCCCACCCCCACCCCCTGACCCCACCATCCTGATTATTGTGGAAGTGGATGCCTCCAATTGTGGTGTATACTAACACTTAGACAGTGCCCTCCGGACAAGCTGTATGTACCACAGGCCTTCCGTACAAGATTGTGGGTTCACACCTGCCTCGGTTCCAGACACCCAGGCATAAATCAAACTCTGCAATTTGTGGACAATGCATACTGGTGGTCCAACCACAGCAAGAAGGTATAAAATGAAACCTTGGTCTCATATCACAGTGGACCTATACGACGGTGGTCTCATATCAAGGTGGTCTCATACCTAATGCCTGGTACCCCTTAAAAATCATCTTACAGCCATGGAAACCGCCATGCAGCTTTTTGAGAAGGTGTTCAGAGTATTTGGGTTACCTGAAGACGCAGTTCACTTCCAGAGTACGGAGAGAATTATGTTGCAAGCTGGATGTCAATGAACAGTCAAAACGTCTTAAAGAACTGTAGAGGTATCTAAGATTGTATTTAAGAGCAGAAAAGGTGGAGTGAATTCATCTCCAGTGTGTTTTGGGTTTAAAACCACCATTGTTTCTCTGGTCTGGAGAACCTTCTTTGGTAAAGTCAGCAGAGGACTGGATTCAATGGAGCGCTCATATCTGGGAAAGTGCACACGTCCAGCTACAACCTGCTATTCGGAGGAGATGTAGCCAGGTGGATCGGCATCGTCAACCACTCCCAAATTATCAACCAGGGCAGATAGTGTAGCTCTCCACAAGGGACCTACGCCTTACATTACCCAGTACAGAACTCAGTCTCACATATACAGGCTCCTTCATGATCATATGACAGATCAACGCCATAAGGAGAGGCCTACTGAAGTACCTGGTTGACTGGAAGGGCTACACACCTGAAGAAAGGAGCTCGGTAAAAGCACGAGACATCCTGGACTCTAGTTGAAGATTTCCATTGCTCACACCCTGAACGTCTAGTTCCATGCCCTCAAGGCCTTCCTTGTAGAATGCCTGGAGGCAGGAGAGGGTGTACTGTAACGTTTCCTGCCAGCCACAACTGGAGGTCGCCATCTCCTGAACACTGACTGAATACTGTATAGATTTATTCGCTTGTTTATTAATTTCCTGGTCATTGACTCTCGCCAAACCCCTGTGACCCCAAATTAAGGAATAAGCGGGTTAGACAGTGAATGAATGAATAAATAAATAAATGAATGAATGAAAGTCTGAAAATGCATTTCAAACAAAACATAAAGTCCCTGGATTTTTTGGCAGATTATAGGCAAGAAACCATCAAAAAATAATCTGATTACCCATTTTCCTTGCCAGAAATGTCTAACATTATTCACCCTGCCTATTTTTAGAGAACGGTACGATTACTCACTGTCCCCTGAACAGCGCAGTGGTCCAACACTGAACTGTGCCTCTGAGCCAGGGCGGTTTGTGTCTCCGACTACAATCCTCCGGACAGGCAGATGGTCCCGGAACATCAGGTAACCTTTATCTGAATACCTGTTTAACAAACAAGCCAATTAATCTTAGTGTATTTTAAAGCTAATTTATGATCCTTCGGTGGCATAGTGGTTAGCACTGTCTCCTCACAATGAGAAGATCCCATGTTCAATTCCAGGACAAGGAGTTTTTCTGTGCTGATTTGTATGTTCTTCCCACAGTAGCATGGGTTTCCTCCGGGTACTAAAAACATGTACATTAGGTTGATTGGTGGGTTTAAAGTGGCCATTAAAGTGTATGTTTATGGTTGTTTGCCTATCTGTGGCCCTCAGATGTACTGCCAACCCATACAGGGTGTACCCCTACCTCTTGCCCTATGTGCGCTGGGATGGGCTCCAGCAGAACCCTGTGAACCCAAATTAGGGAATGAGCACTCTAGAAGGGAGAATGAATAAATGTGTATATACCATCACTCATTCTTACCATTGGCGATAATCTGCATCACAGTTACACCAGAACTTGGAATCGGTGCAGGTTTGATTTATGGCACAGCCACATTTGCCACTTTCAGGAAAAGAGCCGCCCCAATATTCATGACTCTCGTTATGCCGACCAATCCAAAAACTATAGGGTCTTCTGTCTACAACAAAAAACAGGAAGCTTTTTAAGGTACCCATGATTCTGTAGGACTTCAAAATTTCAACCCGACTGATTCATTAGGATCATGGAGTGATCGGCCAATCAGATACTTACGTGGAGTGTTCAGAAGGCGGGACTTGTAGCACGAGAACTCGATCCACTGTTCACAATACAGCGACGTGTTAGCTAAAGCTGTGACCTCGTCCCATGAGGCATTTACATACTTGACATCTCCTATATAAGGACGATCCAAGCTGGAACCTGTCACTTTGGTCCTTTCCAGGCGGTTGTGATCGATTATGGTCCAAGCTTTGTTCACTGGCAAACAAAAAACTACTTCAGAAAGATTCTAGATGCTGTAGGCCGTCATCAATCCTGCGCTGTGTTGACAGGGGGAACCCAGTTATACATTTTTTTACTGGTCTCCATTTTATGATGGGAGACATGTGTTTGATTAGCTTGTTACAGACAAGCTAATCAAATAGCTAGTAGTGTGTGTTCATCTATGTGGGGCTCCTAGATGGACTAGCTAGCTGTCCAAGGTGTAGCCATGCTTTTATACCCTAAATGCACTGGGATAGGCTCCAGCAGACCTTCTTGACCCCGAATTAGGGAATAAGCGGGTTAGAAGGTGAATGAATGAACTATTTATACATTTTTGATATATGACAGAATGATCAAGAAAATAAGTAAACAGACTTACTCTTCATCTTGCAGTAGACAGTGAAAGGCTTAAGTGGGCCACTGAGGTCCGGGTCTATGGTGTAGTTACCGGACCAGTACTTTCCGTTCAGTCGGTAGGCCTCACATGACTCCCTGTAGACCGCTAAAATAACAGGAACATCGTGAATATTGAGAAAAAAACAATTTTTGGATACCAATCAGAAAAACCAGACCTGTAAAGTTTCACTTACAGTTGTGACACACTTCCCCTTTGTACCCAGTGTTGTTGCACACACACAGGAAGTCATTCCAGGATTGGATACACCTACCCTCATGTTCACATGGGTTCGGACTGCACCTGAAAAAACACCAACCCAACAACATAAATCAACTACTTTAGCCTAGCTGATACAGCAGAACCCTCAGAACCACATAAAGTCAATACTAGATAGATAAACTACTGTATATTTGCACAAGAAAGAATCATGACAAGACATACAACGTAGATCACATGATTAACCAGCAGAACAATAATATAAATATGCTAAAATAATTAAAATAACAACTTTATAAATTGGGGGTGGCACAGTGGCATAGGAGTTAGCACGAAAACCGTGTGTGTGTGTGTGTGTGTGTGTGTGTGTGTGTGTGTGTGTGAGTGAGTGAGTGAGTGAGTGAGTGAGTGAGTGAG
>JAOTRA010000018.1:10120072-10132597 GCA_026260255.1 Pseudolaguvia tuberculata
GTGTGTGTGTGTGTGTGTGTGTGTGTGTGTGTGTGTGTGTGTGTGTGTGTGTGTGTGTGTGTGATTGTTGGTCTATGCCTGACACTGCAATGGATTGGCGATTTGTCCAGAGTGTATCCCTATCTTTCCCTGTGAAGTGGTGGCTTAGTGGTTAATATGTTGAACTGATAACAGATAGACCAGGGTTCGATTCCTACCTCCACCAAGCAATCGCTGTGAGCCACCCACAATTGCTCAGTTGTATAAAAAGATTGCATGTTCTCCCCAGGTTTTCTCCAGGTACTCTGGTATTCTCTAACAGTCCATTAAACATGTACATTAGTTTGATTGGTCATTCTAAAATTGTCCATAGAAGTGAATGTATGGTTCTTTATCTATGTGTGGCCCTGTGATGGACTGGTGACCTGTCCAGGGTGTACCCCTACCTCTCACCCTATGTGCACTAGAATAGGCTCCAGTAGACCCCCGTGACCCTGAATTAGCCCATAAGTGGGTTAGAAAATAAATAAATGATCAGCCAATTAGAGAATGAATATATTTTGTTGTATTTATAAATAAAATATATTAAGAAAAATGGGGTTTGGACACACAGACACACAGACAGACAGACAGACAGACACACAGACACATAGCACACCTCAGACTGCTTTCATCAAATAACAATTCAGATATGTATACCACTGTCATTACCAAATTTTGTTTGATTGGGTGGGCAAGACAGGGTTGAAAGGTAGGGGTACACCTTGGACAGGTGGCCCTGATCACGGTTGAGTCGCCATCTAGTGGATTCTCTAGTAAATTACAGCAGTTTCTAATTGTCCGTAAAAATGTGCAGTTGCTGCTATCTTACTAAAAGCGATGACGTCATATTACTTACGCGTCTCAAGCAAAAAAGCTTACTTCCCAGACAGAGGTCTTTCTCTGTGAAGTTTTCTCCCTTCAGAGAGTTGAGATAGGTTCCTAGAAGAGTCCCATGACTTAGGGACTAGGCGGGTATGGAAAATAAATGGATTCCTGCCATTAATCTTAGCAAATATAAACATTGTGTACCCTAGCACCTCACAACAAGGTGGTCCTGCGTTCGAGTCTCATTCAAGGGTTCTTTCTGTGCACATGTTCTCTCTTGGTACTAGTTTCCTCCCACAGTTCAAAAACAGGTACATTAGGTTGATTGGTGTTCCTAAATTGCCCCATATGAGCGAATGTGTTTGAGTGGTTGGTGGTTTATATGTGGTCCCATGATGGACTGGCAACCTGTCCAGGGTGTACTCCTGCCTCTCGCCCCATGTGCGTTGGGATAGGCACCAGCAGATCCTTGTGACCCCAAATTAGGGAATAACCGGGTATGATGAATGAATGAATGAATGAAGCATATCCTGGAACTGGACTTTTAGTACCTCTTAAATCAAAAACCAAGCAATAAAAGAAAAAAAGAAAACAAAACAAGAATTGTAATAGAGATCTCTTTATTATAGTGCATTTCTCAGATGTTACAAGATGGTTAAAAAAAAAAAGCTTAAAAAAAGCTAAGAAACAAAGAGAAAGAACAATCTAGAAAAAAACCAACAACCATATGCACACTTTGATTTTGCCTTTAACATAAATTCTTCAAATTAAAGCTACACATCAGAACATCAGGTAGCTAAATAAAGAGACTAGCTAAAATACATTTTTCTTACAACAGTTTATTTACTTCCCAGACAGATGAAGCGCCATTGAAAATAAATCCATTAAATGTCATCCACTACAGTCTACAAACAAGATCTTTACCAAAAAAAACCCCCCAACAAACCCAGTAGTTTTTGGAAATTCTGATTAGTTTTGGTGTCTTGCACAAGAGGGACTTTGGGGGGGGGGGGGGCATATACCTGTTCATTTCCCCCCCCCCAGAGGTAAGTACAGGGTCATGACCTCGGACTTGTTGGTTTGTAAGCAATGTAGCGTCAATAAAAGCCATTGGAATAAAGATGAGAGGGGAAAAAGGGAGGTTTAGAAGATAATGGTTGATGGGGTGGGTATCCCCCCCACCAAAAGGGCAGATAGACAGATGAATCAACGATGAGAACCAAATAAATGGACCATAAAAGCGGACAGGCTGTAGAAACAGTGAGTGGAGTCCAGGAAAGCTGTTAATTTACTCTCTTCATTCCTGTATTTTCTTTCTAATCCATTTTTATTCATCTGCACCAGAATTTGTTCTCCGTTCACCCTTTCATCAATAGTTATGGATTGTTGTTCAACGTTTACAAGATGTCGTTACGATAGTTCCAAAGCCATAGATAAGGAACGTTAACTAAACAAAAACAAAAGAATGAAGATGGGAGCAGCAACCCCCCCCCCAAAAAAAAACCCCTTCCTCACTGCTTCATTAGGGATCTTTTCTTGGCTAAAAGAAATAGTGAACAAACGTTTACACTAGGTTCAGTCAAAAAGGCTGCCAGATGTTTTTGCAGACAATAAATGGATGCAGAGTCACCAGAGCGAAAAATGGTGCTCGAACCCACTGGTACACAATTTTTCTAAAATTTCCTGTAACCTACAACCCAGAACCGTGTACTTAGACAAAACGCACTTAAACCTCGGGTAACTGTGATCAGGGTAAACTCACGAGCCTTGTTTCTAAAATAATGCAAAGAAGGATCTAAGATGGATAACATCATTTTATTGTCTTGTTTTTGTTTTGTTTTTTTCCTCCCAACCTGATGCAGGTTACAATGAGTTTCATCATAAGTGTGGCAAAAAAAGGTTGACGGTGTCTTGTAACATCTTAGACATGCAGGACTGTTTCATCAGCAGAGGATGGAAATCAAGACTTATTTCAATATATTTCTTTATTCTGTGTTTAAGTAAATAAAACATTCAGCATCCTGGGTCATTCTTTGCTTTGTGAAAATCGGGATGAGGAGGAATATAAAGAGATGAGGGAAGAGAGAGAGAGAGAGAGAAAAAGAAGAGTAAGAGAGAAAGTGAAAGAAGCCAGTTGTCCGAAAGCAAACCAAGGCTTCTCCCACTCTCATTTCTCACTCACACACTTACATTCTAGTATGTGTGTACACAAGCCAGCACTGGGGAGAGCCTCAAACGTCTACAGAACCAAAAAAAAAAAAAAAAGGATGAATAAACCGAGGGATGGTTGACTGAGACTAAATCCAGCGCCGCCATTCTCACAGCACACACACATGCACGCACGCACACACACACACACACAGAGAGAGCACAGAGGGCTAAGTGGAATGGATCATTTAGCGTTTTTCAGCTGGTTGGAGAGCCAGTCGAGACCTTCATACAGCCCATCTCCACTGGTAGCACACGTGGCCTGGATATACCAGTTGCGGTGCCGCAGTGAGTGCAGACCCAGTTTATCTGTGATCTCTGCTGCGTTCATAGCATTTGGAAGATCCTGTAGAGGTGGGAATAAAGGATAAGAATGAGAATGATGCCGTTGACTGCTATTTCAAGATGCCAAAAAAGCCAGCGAAATTAGGTTTACATATTCGTTACTAGGTAAAAGGTCACCAAACTTCTAAATTTAAATAAAGATGTGCTGTAAACAGAACCACACGCTAAGTGAAAAATGTTGACTTTTCTGAATGTTAAAACTTCTGATAACCTCTGCAGTAAAATGTGCATGTAACACAGAGATGAAGGGTTTGCGATAATACCATGTTGTTCTAAAGACAAAATTTCCTTTCCTCTCTCTTTTACTGACCTGTTTGTTGGCGAAAACAAGTAGCACAGCATCTCTGAGCTCATCTTCAGCCAGCATCCTTGTTAGCTCCTCTCTCGCCTCGTTCACTCGCTCCCTGTCGTTACTGTCCACCACGAAGATCAAACCTGACAGACAAATCAAGAGTAAGATGAGTTTGTGAAATGCCCCTCCCGCCATATAATGTGTGCATATTTTTTTAGGCACAGACCAACCTTGTGTGTTTTGGAAGTAGTGCCTCCACAGCGGCCGGATCTTATCCTGACCGCCAACGTCCCAGACCGTGAAACTAATGTTTTTATATTCTACGGTCTCCACGTTAAAACCTGAAAAAAAGAGCCGAGACCGACAATGGGAACACAGTGACAATAGTGAGTGTAAAGGACAAGGGACACTGGGCATGAAATTACATTAATGCTGCTGTTAATTGTCATTTTAACATATACAACAATTATAGTTTTAATTTATTCAATATGCAGTTTTTAAAAACAACAACAATGTATTAATAAACCAAATTGATTTAAAGGAAATATACAGCCTAGACAGCGAATACAACATGTAAACAAAATGAATGATGCTCACCAATAGTGGGGATGGTGGTGACAATCTCTCCCAGTTTCAGTTTGTAGAGGATGGTGGTTTTGCCAGCAGCATCCAACCCCACCATCAGGATTCGCATCTCTTTCTTCCCAAAAAGATTCTTAAAGAGGCCTGCAAACATGTTCCCCATGGTGGCAGATCTAAAAGAGACAAAAACAGGAGCATAAAATTGCTTATTAGAACATACCTTCCTTAGTGCTTTTTATAAACTGCATGGTTTAACAATCTTTGGAAAATTTCTACTCAAATACACAAACAGTAAGAATAAATCAGAAATGACTGACTATCAGAATTGTTGGCTGCAGTTAGAAGATGAAGAATGTGTCAGAAATTTGTGTTTCTTTACTATTACACCTCATTTAACACGTAATCAGTTAAATAAGAAGGTTTTATGGTAGACACGCTGTTCTACGGCAGAAAGCTTTTCCACGTTACAAACTTTCCCTAAAAAAGCTGTGGATATTTTTCATGTCATCTTTGTTGGCGAGAGTATTATGACTGTAACAGAACTTAAAGATATCTCCCTCGCGCACACACACAATCAAAGTCACATGATTTTGTTCAAATATATGGCTCCTTGGCATCTGGAGGCACCAGCAGAAGTAATACTATGACATGCAGACACCGCATTTTGCACCAACCCAGAGTACATTATTGTACTCTGTTAATAACAAGTAAATTTATATGCATATTGACCAATTGTTTAAAAGAAGCAAAATTGTAAGTCTGAAAAATTATCTGAACATAAACTGGTTTAATTATTAACAGCATCTATAAACCGTATGAATTCGACGACTGAATTCTCTTCTATCAGCCAATAACTGCATGCAAAGTTAGTAAACACGATGACATCAACCTCATCAACCCCATGTTTACTCCTATTTTAACACTTCTCTTTACTCCATAGAAAAAGATCGTCTCAGCAATGAATGAGCCCTGATTGCAATTTAGCAAAAACAGAAAATTCTATTCCCCCTTTAAGAATCTATTTCACAGCCAGTTTGGTTGCTTGTCACTGGAAAAAAACAAGAGTGCAAAACTGCATCTTTGTGAGGAATAACATTTAGCAAACAGCATTTAATAAGAAAAGTCAACCGATACTGTGAAATCATGACATTTCCTTGCTAGGTAACAATGGTTTGAACACCCACACTCAGGAATGTGTAAATTGTCACTTCATAATGTCAGATGCTGATTCATACATCCTCTGCTAGAACCTAAACCATTTTCTCTTCTTCGGTAACCACATCTTCAGCAAATGCAGACTTCTTAACCACTTCTCAGGCAGATTGCTTCTACATGCTGAGCTTTCCAGACTGCTTCACCACCGGAAGCTTTCCTTACAAAAATGAAACCAGTTACGTTCACTTCAGTATTGCGAGACACAAAGCCTGCTAGGTGTCAAAACCTGATGCTGTGGTTAGGGGAAAAAGCTATAGTACTGCATCGCTGATCTGATAGAAGGAAGAACAACGGGGTCAGTGACGAATGTAGGCCACTGCAGGTAACCAGAAACCTGACCAGCCTGTAAAGAGAGACAATGAGGCTCTAAATTAATCACACAGACATATCACTTACTTTCAGCTATGAGTTCAGGTGATATAGGACAAGTGTACCTATAATGAAATCAACTAATCAGCCATAATATCTTCATGTAGAAGAAACTTTTTCTTTTTCACCATTTAACTGTGCTAGATCATCATTGAAGCAAGTAATTATAACCTCTAACCAGGACAGTAGCCAGAGGATTGGGAGATTTGCTAAAAAAAAATAATTATGCAAGTCCCTCTACCCTCTGCCTATATGATATAATGTACAATAACTGAGCATAGCTACTTAAAGGTTTTTAACAAAATAAAATTGTTACATTAAACCGATCCTCTGACCTTTTATGGCAGTTTAGATACCCTGATTTGTGTATACACTTCCACTAACTTCAGCTGCCGTGGAGTTAATTTTTTAACAGTTTTATTGGGTTTCTTACATAGGTCACTGAATGAATACTCTGTTATATACCAACCATTGTAACGGTAGGGTAAGAGCAGATATTTGGAACATCTATTGCATGTATCTGTGATTTTCATCAGAATCACAATTTAAATGGTCATCAAAAATACCAAAAATAATGGCACCAAAAATAATGCTGACAAATAGCAACGTGAAGGATATCTGTCGCACTCTGCAAATGTATCAGGAACATGTATTGAAAGCAGAGTTGAGAATGTTTTCAGGGGACATTGATTGAGACAATTATAAAGAAAGAATATAGCAAACCGCCCACACAGAAACTGATCTACGGGACTATATTGAATTGTCAATTGCAGCTATCTTGTTCAAATTGCCTGTGGTCTGTCTAGAGAGCTTGTACTGTCTGCCTTTTTTCAGTTATGAAATGAGCAGAGAAACAGTTTACATAGCACAAATGGCCTACAGGAGATGGAGGGGAAAGACATCATGAGTCAAAAATACAAAAAGTTAAAACTATTATTACTCTTGAGCTCAAAGTGTGTGAAGCACAAGCTTCTTCCAGCTAATTTATTATTAGCGAATTCCCACCTACCGTTCTGGTAAAACCAATATTGGTGGGATATCTGGTAAGACTACAATTTAACAGATGATTACAACGTTTACTTACAAGACAATAGTTTTTCTAATGTTTAGTGGTGCTGTGTGTGTGTATAAAGCTAACTGAAGATCACAAACTAAAATATAATACGAAGTGAGACTGAATACACTGATCGTATTAAATGTTAAAATGAGACTTAAAATAAGCCACAAAAATGTCATGTGTCAAACTGAAACTGTTGAAATCAATATTCTAACTGAACACAATCTACTGAAAGTATTTTTCAATGTAGTTATGCAGCACCTTTACAAAATCAGCACAAAAATATTATGATCGTCAGCTGTATTGATATTTTTGAAGAGTCCAAAACACAGAAAAGCCACACCACAATAATATATTATGTAATTCATTCAAGGACAATTCTCTCAAATTATAAACAGATTTGTTGTAGGGAACTGTTTGCTTTCCACATCCCCAACCCACACAGTAACGAGTGTCTGAAATGTCTCTAACATGACTAAATCTTGCACTTTACTCATCACCTAGTTCACGTCTACAAGACGTGAAGGCTGAGCATACAAAATAGAAGTATAGTTATAAGGAAGAGCGATGGAACACTGACTCATAATGGAAACACACAGCATGTTCTATCACATGTGGAATTTGAATATTATGAGATTAGCCTAGACATTTTGCTTGTGTAAAATGACCAAATAAGTGAATCAGGGGGACACCTGGTTTATTTACATATTCAAGAGTGGTGATTCAAAAGCTGTGCATTTACAGACACAAAATAAATAACTGGCTATTTCGCTAGAATAGTTTTATTAAAATAAGTACTTTGGTACAAAAATCTGATAGAAAATAAAGCCTAAAATTCAATATATTTGTTTAGTTTAGTTAATAAGTCAATAGTACTATTCAGATTAGTCAATAGTACTATTCTATTACAAAGAGACATTTATGGTTCTCACACAACCTCTGTATACATTTAAGAACAAATACTGTTTTTTATTTTCTGCAAACTCCACAGAGAAATCGAATCCTGTTTGAATATGAATGTCGATCATTGCTGAAAATGTTTCTTTTCTCTAAAATGCTGCTTCTTTTTGTAAATGCAAACTACCGTAATGACAAAAATCACTCGTTAGTGCCTATATTCAGTTTTCTGCGCACAAACACTGGACACCACAACTATAAGTACAATTTCAGCACTTGGAAGACACCCTTATTCAAAGCAACGTACAACGGCACAATTAGACAATGAGGGCCTTGCTCAGGGGCCCCAGTGTTTGTTTGGTGGTGCTCAGTAGTCTGACACCGTAACCACTAAGCAACCACTTCCCCAGAAGTACTCATTCGAGTGAGATAAAGATGTGCCTTGTAAACCTTGCAGAGAAATCAACAAATAAAATAAATAAAATAATTTTAAAATGCAAATCACTTATTCTGAACACTAAAGCCCCACCAACACACACACACACGTAAGTCTGTTCAAATCTATACTGGAAATTACTATTAAGAATTGTAACCAACCTCATTTGGAAATTGGAAAATGTATCCAGTCTGAATAGGACTATTACTAATGACAATCAACAAACATAACCAAACCCTTATATTCTTTCTACAATAATATATTTAATTACATTTACAATCATGTAAAACACTGACATTACAAAATTAAACTTAGTGCTCATAATTTCACAACTTATGTGTATTAAATATGTTTAACACTGTTCTGTTCACCCTGGTACGTCATCAACCACTTTGTCAACAGCGACTAACCTCATGAGTAATTCACAAGGTACACAAAAGGATTAATTACTGACTTTAAAGGACAAGACCAAGGAAGGCATGGCAAATAACGACTCCTCTGCAAAGGTTTCAGCCATGTAAAAACAAGGCTGACCTCCTGCCATGACAACAACAGCTACTGGCACAGCCAGACAAACCCACTGCTTATCTTTCCCTCTTGCAAAGCTTTAAACAGCTATTTAGTCAAGCAAAAGCATCCCATGATCTACAGACCACTAGATAAATAAACAGGAGCAGGACAAACAGCTTTACCTAATGGTTTCCTGTGAATCATGGCCATTTATACTTAGAGTAATAAGTGGGAAGGGGTGGCTTAGTGGTTGCTTAGACCAAGCAACCACTGTGGGTCCTTGAGCATCTACCAAATGCTGTAACTAAATCATTTTTGCATGTGAAGCAACTGAGAAGGAGGCGCCTGGACGTTCTGCTGCTTGACTTTGCTCATGTTTCTTACGGAAATAATAACAGATGCTACGTAGATAAGACTAAGTCACAACTACTCCCAGAATTCAACATATTTCACACAGAATACATAAAGAGACAGCTTTTCAAACTTTTCCCAAGATTTTTTTGGTTGCAAAAACCCATAGTGATCAGTTACCAATAGCATGTGTGATGCGAATTGGCTGAGGTTTTAGGATATGACAGCTAAGAACCAAGCACATGAAGCCATTAGATATCATGTCATGGTTGCACCACATCCCAGAGACTAAGATAGATGGATACAAACAGATCATGTAAAGTTTTTTTTAGCTTGGCAAATCCACAGCACACAGGTGAAGAAATGCCTGAACAGTCAGACATACATTCTGTTGCCAACACAATACTAGCCACAGTTTTGGCGATCCAATAACCATTATGAAAGAGGAGGAACATGGTCCTTAACCAGGAAATTCAACCAGCTAAAAATTTACTACCAAAACATCATTTATACTGATTTTATTTGTGGTGTATTTCGAAAATTAAATCAACAAATGCAACATATTGTGGCTAATAACTGCCTAAATTAACTACGTTTTAGAATTAAAATTATTTAAAAACAAAAAATAATAATAATTAAACCATTATTAATATCTTGTATACCAAAAATTGACCATTGTTTCTGGCAGTAGCCGCCACGGTGACGTCATCACAGAACACTAACTTCCCATTGAAACAGCCCCGCCCCCATTAACCCCAATCTATTGCACAAAGATCATTTAAAACACCACAAATAGTGTGTGTGTGTGTAATATATATATCTTTATTATATGTATGTAGATTTCTATTTATTCGGTTTGTTATAAGTCTTCATGTCCCTCCGTAATGCGGTTATACAAACGTCGTCGCTACATCGGAAACAAGGCCTTACACCTCATCAGCCCGATATCTAAACAAATAAGCGTACTATTCCGTGTATTTTCTTATTATCTACTCGTAACGCCACTGAATTAAAACAAGCCAAAACCAGACTCATTTCTTCCTCTTTAAAATATATATATTTACATATCAGATTGTCTTAACTGTTAATATCTACCGACAAACCTAGCATTGTGGCTAAGCACGGTAGCCACCGTAGCAAGTTTATTTATTAAAAAAACAGCAAATACATATATAAACGTGACGTCATGTAAGAAATAAACGTTATATTTTCTCACCTATATATCTGCTATAAGTTTTTAAGCCAGGCTAATATTTTCTGAGCTAACATGCTAGCAAAATATCTTTCCGAACCAAGCTAATTCATTAGCCGAGATAACCAGACGTTTAAAATGTATATAAAATACACTGACTTTTCTTTTTAAACGCCTAGACTTATGTTAACTTTCTTATAATCAGAAATTTGGCGAGAAAATAAAGATTTCTATGGTTTTGTTTCAAATTTACCTTTTCAGTGCTGTTTTTCAACAATATCCCTGTTCTCCTCGTCACCGCTAACGACAAAATGGCGTCTTTCACCGGACTGAAGACAGCCGCGCCATGGGCGTTGTCCAATGTAAGATTCCGACCAATCATTTTGTCCAAAGTGGACAGGTTATCCCGCCTACAATCACTGTCGTCCAATCAAATGCAGCAATCAAGATTTTCTTGTGGGCGTGGACTAAAGAAACCGCTTCCCCACCCAGTTTCCAACTGTTGTATCCAAATCAAGATTTTGTTAGGGTGGCTATGTAGTATGCGGGTATGTGTTTGAGACATAGCAAAAGTAGATTAAAATAAAATATGTTGTAAATGATTGACTTGTAGCTATATCTTGCAAGTACATTTACATCATTTAACAAGCTGCAACATGAAAAAAAATCCTCAGAGAAAATGGTGTCTTATTAAGTGCTTCTTTTTTAAAAAAAATGTATAGGTTTAATTACCACCAAACTTCCACCCAACTAGTCCCTTAACCCTTAACTGCTTAGTATAAACATAAGTTAATTCTGGACCGGGCAGCTATTCCTGGACCAAGGATCTTTCTGTGCGGTGTTTGCATCTTCTCCCTGCAATTGTATGGATTTCCTCCTGGTACTCTGGTTTCCTCCCACTGTCCAAAAACATGCAGATTAAGTCGATTGGTGATTCTAAATTGCCAATAGGAGTAAATGTGTGTGTGAATAATTGTTTGTCTATGTGTGGCCCTGAGATGGACTGGCTGGTTCTTGTTTGTGTATGTGTTGCCCTGCGATGGACTGGTGACCTGTCCTGGGTGTACCCCCGCCTCTAGTGTTGGAAGATGAATGATGTGTGAATAAATGAATGAATGAAGGAATCTCACATTCAAGCTTCACATTGGACTGGAATGCAAACTTCATCAAAAAGCAAACTTGGAATAAATGACATTTATTTTTTTTATTAAATGATGATATCATTCATGTAGCAGACATTCACCCCACATTTTTTTGGTGTTGTGTTTAAAAGACTTGTAATACAAATCAAATGACCACTAGATGGCGTCTGACTACATAAATTTTTTTTTTAAACGTACATTTTCGTTGGACTCAATTCCATTGTGTATTACATACAAATCGGGGGACAGTAATTTTAGAGTTTTATACCTACTTCTCCTATTAGGGGTCACCCCAGCGGATCACTCTTCTCCACACTACCCTGTCCTCTACATCTGCCTCTTTCACCCCAACTACCTGCATAATTTCCATCACCACATCCATGAACCTCCTCTTTAGTCTTCCTCTTTTCCTCCTGCATCTTTTCCACCTCCATCCTCAGCTTTCTTCTACCAATATATGTCCAATATGTACAGGTAGTTGATGAAGATATGCAGGTAGTTGAGGTAAAAGAGGCAGATGTAGAGGACAGGGTAGTGTGAAGAAGAGTCTTAAACCTAGCGTGAGGGACCTTGTCTCCAAAACATGTACAAAAAGCGCTTTGACTCTTTATGAACAAGTTTCTTTCTTTCTTTCTTTTTTTTTTTTTTTTACCATACAGAAAGCATCAAGACAGTTTAGGGTAGAAGTAGTATTTTTGGATAAATATTTTAGGAACAGGTGGGTCTTCACCCGTCGCTTAAAGATAGCCAGAGACTCTGCTGTTCAGACATCTAGGGGAAGTTCATTCCACCACCTTGGTGCCTGGACAAAAGAGCCTTGAAGAAAACTTACCTCTTACCTTGAGAGAAGGTGGAACCAGTCAAGCAGTGCTGGATGATCTCATGGAGCAAGGTGCAGCATGAGAGGTGATGAGGTCTTTGAGGTAAGAAGGTCCATGTTTGGCTTTGTAGGCCAGCATCAGTGTCCAAAAATCTCAGAGAATTCTTGTAGAATTCTGAAGACGTGAACAAACAAACAAACAAACAAACAAACAAACAAACAAACAAACAAACAAACAAACAAACAAACAAACAAACAAACAA
>JAOTRA010000018.1:10312420-10325141 GCA_026260255.1 Pseudolaguvia tuberculata
CAGAGAAAGACGAACAGGATAAGGTTTGGGGTCAGAGACAGAGAAAGACGAACAGGATAAGGTTTGGGGTCAGAGACTTGTATCTGATGCTAAACATGTTGGGGCCAAGGTTGACATTTTCCAGCTTTTAGACAGATTTTTTTATTTACACTCAGAGTTTGCAGTTCTTCTTCTCATCTGTGCTTAACGTTTAATCGATTTACTGAGTATTTATAAACCCCTGATACGAATGGCTACATACTGAAAAATGTATACTAGACTAAAGAGATTGCAAAAAGAACTTTTTTATTGGAAAGTTCAACTCCCAGAAACACAAGCTACCAACTCGGGCTGTACAGATAGATCATTGTAAGTTTTTCTGACTCGGGCCATTTGACAGATTCCGTGAAATACAATAGATGGGTTAAGAGAATGTGTTCAAGGGTCAAACGGATACTAGATGGGATTTGTCCCCACATCCCTGTAGACGCTGTGCATTACCGTACGTCATTCTGACATCTAAACATCCAGTGCGCACAGGTTCTCACATTTATGCAGGACCATATGCAAGCCAGTTATATTGTACAGGTACCATCAAACATGAGCTCTACCATTCAAAGGGTATTAAAAATAATCCCGAGAGTCATAATGGCTAAATAGAGGCAGACTGGGTTTTGACCTAACGACCTTTTATTGACCAGTACAATACAAGGCGAAGGCCGGATTGACATAGTTCCATAATGTGAATCTAAATATATCATCATATCTGTATATTGTAACCTGAATAAGTAAGTGTAATGTGGTGTAATGTCCTCTGGATGCTACAGACCTTGATGATGAATAGTGGGCGGGGCCTCAATACTACTTTTTTTTTTCCCATCCACACCTTCTTTTAACTTTCTGACAATATTCATTGCCTTGATCTCCATGGTGAAGGAACGCAAACAGAGTCATCGTATTTCAGATTTATTGACACGCCGAAAGGTTGCCTACGTTATGGAAAAACAGAGACACGGGTGGCAGTAGTATCTCTGGGATGTATCTCCGGGGCATAGCCACCAGAGCTGAGCGCCGCCTACTGAAGAAGCTCTTAATAATAAACAGATCCACACACACCGACAGTGACAGGGTCTGTCGTAGCCCGTCTGTCTCTCATAAAAATAAAAAAAAAAACATCAACATACAACTATTAAATGTAATATCACATTTTTTTAAAAAAAGGTGGCGCGGTGGCGTAGCAGTTAGCATGGTCACCTGTACGGAGTTTGCACATTCTCCCAGTGTTACCATGGGTGTTCTTCGGGTACTCTGGTTTCCTCCCACAGTCCCCAAACATGTACATTTAGGTGATTTTAAAATGCCCATACGAGTAAGTGTGCGTGTTGTTCAATGTGTGGCGGTCTGTCTAGGGTATACCTCTGCCTCTCAGTACCCTATGTGCACTGGAATAGGCTCCAGCAGGCCCCCGTGATCCCGAATTAGACAATAAGCGGTTAAGAAGGTGAGTGAATGAATGAATGTGTGAAAAAAGTGGAAGATAAGGATAGAAGGTTGATGGCGAATGACTAGTGTTGATAATGCAGGTGATAATCCGAGACAGAGACCACAGGGTGACCTCCAGGATGACGTCTGATGGTCCCTGTACACTGTGGCATAGAACATTTCTCCTGCAGGCACTGACCGTCAGTCGTCGTCCTGTAGGACACCCTGTGGTCTCTGTCTCTGATTATCACCTGCATTATTAGCACTAGTCAACACAAGTTCTCAAAATTTGAGCATCTTTGCTGTTTCATTTCCTTCATCTCTCTCCCTCATTCTATCTCTTCTCTCTCACTCTCTTACACTTTTTTCTCTCTTTCACTCAGAGGGAACTGTGAACTCTGCCTTTTTCTGCAGGGTGTGTCAATGAGTGGGATGCCGCTAATTCACATTGATGCACGGCAGGCAGACAGACAGGCAGACAGACAGAACAGCAGTTAAAAGTGGCTTTGTTTTATTATGAACAGCTGGAATGGGAAGCTTAAGGCTAATGTATGCCGCGTAGTCACTGTATGTGCTGTCACACCTATTGGTGTCTCTTCAGTAGGGCTACCAAAACTTTATTATTTCAGTGAAGGTAGTGGTTAAGGTGTTGGCCAGTCACAGAGAAGACTTTTCTCATTCTGACCGTTTAGTCACTTAGCTGTTATATGCATTATTCAGTTGGTGGTAAATCTAACAAATAATTAGGCTTAATAACTGAGGAATTTACCAGTATACACTTATTCATTCATTCATTCATTCATTCATTCATTCATTCATTCATTCATTCATCCATCTTCTAATTCAGGGTGAAAAGACAGTGGTACACCTTGGACAGAGCGCCAGTCCATCGCAGGGCCACACATTGACAAACACACACACACACCCTATGGCCAATTTCAAATCACCAACCAACCTAATGTTCATGTTTTTGGACTGTGGGAGGAAACGGGAGGTTCAATTTTTGGGCAAGGGGTCTTTTTGTATGGAATTGTCTCACAGAGAAAACCCACACAAGAATGCAAACTCCATATAAAAAGACCCTTTTCACTGGATTCGAACCCGGGACTTTATTGCTGTCAAGACAACCGTTACCCACTCTGCCACCACGCTGCCAAGAATACAAGTATTTGTAAAAAAAAAATCTAGATTTGAAATGACATTTCCAAAATATATCAACTGATCGATTCCCGGGCCTATGTGGAGTTTGCATGTTCCCTGAGTTACGTGGGTTTTTCCTGGGTACCCCAGTTTTCTCCTACAGTCAAAAAAACATGTAGATTATGTTGATTGGTGGTTCTAAATTGCCCAGGTGAGTGAGCGAGGTCAACGAGTGAGTGAGGTTGTTCGTCATTGTGTGGTCCTGCAATGGACTGGTGTCCTTTTCAGGTTGTAACCCTGCTTTTCATCCTATATGCGCGGACCTCCGTGACTCAGAATTAGGGAATAAGCAGGTTAGTGGATAAATGAGTTTAAAATGATCAGGTTTTTTTGGTCTTTATTTTCTAAGCGTCAGCGTCACTCTTTTCAGAATTCTATTTGAGGAATTAGTTATAGGCTAAAATGTTTTTTTTTAGCTGTCTGTCTCCCAGGTGGGCCAGGAGACGGTGGGGAGGTGTGTAATTGGAAAATGAGGCTTCAGTAAGACAGACATGTCTGATTTATGTGTGTTGTTTAAACGCTCTGGGGAAAATGTTATTTTTCAAAAGGGATCCTGAGGTGTGTGTGTGTGTGTGTGTGTGTGTGTGTGTGTGCGTGTGTGTGTGTGTGTGTGTCAGTGTACAGGTGACTAATTGAATGGAGGTCAAACAGTAACACATAATCTTTATAATTCTCTATTTGCTGCAATAATGCTGGGTAGTTATATGTGACAAAACCATTTGGATTTACATGCCTCACACGCGCACACACAAACACACACACACACACACACACACAAACACACACACACACACACACACACACACACACACACACATTCTCAAACAAACCACTACTCATCAACCTTGTATACCCGCATTCATAAACAGACTCTATGTCCAAACTTACCGCTTTGGTTTTAACCCAGACGGGAAATCGACACTCTCTCTAATCTCCTTGCACACACACATACGCACACATATATCCTGATGAGGACTCTTCATAGGTGTAATGTTTTTTTATACTGTCCTTTCTCTTCCCTAACCCCTAATCTATATCCCTTAAGCCCTAGCACCTGTCCCCTAATCCCTAAACTTAAAGCTTCTGCATTTTTATGCATTTGTATTGTATACATTTTGTACATGTGGATCAGTCTTGGTTCCTACAGCTACTTTAGTCCACATGCGTCTGTGTGTATTCATGTATTTAGGTCCCCACCAGGCTATAAACCCGTACATACACACATGGGCATCGCAGTCCAAGTCAGTTAACACAACTGGCATAACAACAAGTAGATTACAGATGGATGCAGCAAGCGACAAACATAAGGCCTAGCGCAAGTCTACAAGATCCCCCACACGACCTCTGCACTCCACCATAACTGTTTACACCACTGGAGGAGAGTTATTCCAGCCGTTGGATCATGAGGAGCACCACTCTGTAGGTTGTCGGCGTGTTGAAAGCCAAAGAACTAATTGATGGATTGATGGAGACTGTAACATTTTCCACTTGGTTAAAATGTTCTGAACGGTTTCCTGAGGATGTTTTTAAAAAACCACAAAAGAACCCAACGTGTGAAATATAAACCGTGAGTAGTTTCAAGGCTTTCAGTCAAACTGTATGGGGTTTTTTGTTGTCGTCTCGATACCGTATGATGGAATGACGTCTTGATTGAAACCTATATTTACGTGAGGTGAACATCTCAGAGTCTCACAGCTGCAAATCATCTCACCAGAAGATTAAGAACACATGGACCATGTGCTGATGTTTAGCAGTTTCTTTCTTCATTCCTATCCTCCACATTCAAATGACAGATTAAGGCCTGGTGTTCATTGAAGGTTAGGTTAGGTAAAGGATGTGGAGTTTATCTATTTATTTATTCCAAATAAAGGCTAAAGGACTCTTCCATGGTTTTTTGATGCTGTTTTCCTGGAGAATGTTGTTCAGATGCTGCTAGAACACATTTGCGATCCACATTTGCGATATTTTAATAGTTTTGATGTAGGGCAATGAGGTGGCAAAATAGCATTACAGTTTGATTTCCGGGTATATTTCTGTGTGGAGTTTGCATGTTCTCCCTGTGCTTGAGTGGGTTTCCTCCGGGTACTCCAAAAACATGACTATTATTCTAAATTGCCCATAGGAGTAAATTGTTGTTTGAGTAGTTGTTAGTCTGTGTGCCCTGTGATGGAGTGGTGACCTGTCCAGGGTGTACCCCTGCTTCTCGCCCTATATGCGCTGGGATAGGCTCCAGCAGACCCCCGTGACCACAAATTAGGAGTTAGTGGGTAAGAAGACGAATGAATGAATAGTTTGGATGTCTCAGGAATTGGACAATTGGTATACGTATAAAATTAGAAGCTGTAAAAAAATTGTTACTAAAGTGTCTCAGAAAAATGTAGCTTTATCTGAGGAATCGGTGGTGTTTGACAGCTATGTCGATACACATTCCGAATTGTTCGAAGCCACCGATTAATTCTGATTATTTCAACCACCAGTCTACAGTTGATATCGCAGGTTTCCAGATGTTTAGTTGGCTTTGTACGTTAGTATGTTTAGTAAGAGGCGTCCCAACGGTGTTTTTGTTTATCGTTGCTTTCTAATATATCGAAATGATATCTACCGTAATATAATGCATAACGCAATAGTTTGCTTGCACGTAGATGTTAGAATATGCATGTATGTGATTTAAAAGTAAGTCAATCAACAAACGACCTTATCATCACAAGCCCCAGGCACCCACAGCTGCTGCCAATGATTTATTGCGAAAACGAAGAAACACCTCGAGGACATGATGAACAAATGACCACATGTAGGCTGAAGTTCTATATCGTGCTATTTCTACAGTGACTTGTTTTTCTAACTTGTTACCTTAACATATATGTGTATCTAAATCTTTACAATCTCATAACCAGGCACAATTTATATTAGGTATGCTCGGTTACATAATAAATAAAACCCTGAATTTTGGAATGAGCGGGTGTAGAAGATGAATGAATGAATGAATGAATGAATGAATGTATTGCATATCGAACATTGCATTATTTAGCATGATATTTTATACTGCATTGTATACTGCATCATGTTTGGTTTTAACTGCCAAATGAATACAAATTTAATGGTGTACAGTATCAAACAGAGCAGATGGCGTGGTGGTCTCCTCATAGAAAAAAGGTCTTGGTTCGATTCCTGGGGTCTTTCTGTGCTGATTTTTCATGTTCTTCCTGTGCTTGTGTATGTTTTTTTTTACAGGCACTCTGGTTTCCTCCCACATGTACACTAGGTTGATTGGTGATTCGAAGTTGCCCGTCTGTGTGTGGGTATGGGGTTGCGTTGGACTGGTGACCAGGGTACACCTGCCTTTCCCCTGTGTGCTCTGGGATAGGTTCCAGTAGATCCCTGCTCGGTGTCTCTAAGGAAGATTGTTTCCTCTATCTATATCCTTCTTTTAGGAGGTCATAGGGTGCCCCAGTCGATATTAAACATAACTTATACACACTTCTGTGATCCGTGGTGAACCTACAGAAGTCTCGGGTCACCTCTATTCCATAGAGAATCAATGTATCTGTCCATTTGAGGTCGGAATTCCAATGGTCTTCTGTTGTAGCATCAGATACTGACTGTATACTGTATGTAGATGTTCTGATAGAGTGAAATAATTTTAAATCGTCATGTTGAGTTGATGTTGAGGTTCAGAGGCAGTACACCCTGGACCATTGCAGATCCATTGCAGGGCCACACATAGACAAACCACCACTCACACACGCACTCACTCCTTTGGGCTTCTTGGTGTGAGGCCTGCGCCAGTATCTGAACCGGGAAAAAACACCAACTGTCAATTTTACAAATCACATCAGGTTAAGGTCAGAGCGTAGTGTTTGCTATGATAGTGTCCCTGGATAAGGAAGGGTTAAGCGTCACTGCCACCCAGTGGCAGTGGGGCTTGAACCGAGGTCTTCCGATCAAAGTCTGAACCATTTGAGCCACCATTGTCCCTAAACGACCTTTGCAGGGGTTGAAACCTGCATACCAAATTCTCATAATCAAGTAAAATAGGGAAAATTCTATTATGGACACTTTGCTATTACTTCTTTCATGGGAGCTGAGGGACCCAAACCTTTCCCAGCATGACAATGTCTCTGGGCACAAACCCTCAGACGGTGGAGATGAGGTTCTGATTGAGGTGAACAAACTCTCCTGTCCTGTACAGACTCTTGATTCTGAGTCAACCCCTTTAAACTGATCACCTTGGGATGAACTGAAACCCAGGCTGAACCCTCAGATTTCCAAACCTCAGCATCACTATCTGATCCCATTAATACTATTAGAACCGAATGGTCAAATCCACACAGTTGCGCTAGTCAAGAAGTCTGGACAGTATTATAGTAGAAAGAGTAGGAATAGGATGATGATAAAAACCTTGATGGATCTGATCACGTCAGCTAAATCTATGAAATACAAGATGACAAAGTTCTACAAAGAATGTTTTTCTGATGCTATGATGTCACCATCCCATTACAACAAAACAAAAATCCCCAGCCTTTATACACTTCACCTGAGCAGTAATGACTGATTCATGATTGGTAGAACACGCTACCTTCTCGTCTGAGTGGCAAACGAATGGAAATTAGTGACTAAAAAAATCATTAAAAGTTCTTTCATGTCATGGCAGGTATTCTCACAGCCCATTATTTTCCTGCCTGCTTCCTTCTCCTCCTCCTCCTATTTGTCTGTGTGAATAGCTGCGAATTCACAGAGGGTGGAGCAGCGTTGCTATTTTGATGGTATGAGACGTAACTTTGTACGGCAACAAAAACACTGTGCATAATGTCTTTCTCGCTATCTGTCTCTATCCTGTCCTGCCTGGGGTTACCCAGGCGGAGCCACATCCTTTACATTCTAAGCATTCCTCCACTCTTTTATTCTCTTTCTCTCTCTCTCCTGTCTTATTTGATGAACAGTAGCAGTCTTTATTATTGGCACCTGGAAGCCAGCAGAAAATTCAGGCCAATTGCTCAATCGTTTGACATCAGCAAGACCACGAACACATGCACACACTACCAAAGATGTAGTGTTGTTTTCCCCCTGGTGGTAAAAGCAGACCTGTACATGTCTATTATTAACATGCTTAAAGCCAAAATCCCGACAAGCTAATTATTGCTTCATTCACTGGCTCTAATAAACCACCATGTGAAACACCAGCAGTTAGTGAGACTGTGCCAACTCGCGGTATTTCACTCAGCACTCTGCGATGCCTGCTGTTCATTACAGGCTCAGAGGTGGAACATACGGAATGCATTCTCTATGTGAACGGAAGGGGGTGGCGTGGGGGGTAACTGCTATTAAACATCCAATAACTTTTTGGCTTTTATTTCATTTAATTTATTTAACCTTTACTTAATTACAAAATGGGGAATGGGGGGGGGGGTTGGCTGATCAATTGGTCAGCAGTTGCCAAATCGTAGTTTTGCTGCCAGAAAATGCATTGAACCTGTATATAAGCCCAAACTTCTGGAATATTTGTAAGCCGCCATGGTTCCAGAAGGTACGAGCAGCCTGCAGTAGAATCGGCAGTAAAACCCTGACTGAGATTTATAGCCAGTGAGTTAGAGCCAGTTGGAGATTTATAGATTTTGCACTGTCAACCTGTCCAAAGTTAATTCTGGTCTCGTTCTGCTGTGTTACCTGGTTGACATCTGCTTCACAAAAACCTAATTGGAGTAAAAATTTTCCACCCTCCACCCATGTGTTATACCTGATGATAAATGGCTAATTAAAGCATACATGGCAGTTTAGAAGTTGCAGTTCTACTATGGGAAATTCAATTGAAATGTTTTTCTTACCATATCCCACCTTGGAAAGTTTGTGGTCAGCTAATATACAGCTTCCATTGAGCAGAAAGTATCACGGTTGTTGGTGGTGGTGGAGCTCGAGGCCAGGTCTTCCTGGTTTTCTAGTCAACAACTCAGTGCCTTAACCATTTGAGGCACCACTGCTCCATAGCATTGACATTAAGTGACACTTGATAAAACCCATTTGCATATTAGGAAACCAGGACAGGTGGGACATATTTTCTACCTGTGCTGTCAATCAGATTAATGTGTATGGCAAGATAACCCAATTCCAGCAGTCTTAGCCACCTTGTCAACCTGTCCTCCATGCCTATTTGAGTGGTTATTATTTTATTATGCAGAGGATAGTATAGTTATAGTTACAGATTGGCATCTGGCAGACGCTCTCATCCAGAGCGACTTACATTTTGTCTTTTTTCTTTTCTTATTTTTAAACAACTGAGCAATTGTGGGTTAAGGGCCTTGCTCAAGAACCCACAGTGGTTGGTTGGTGGGGGTGAGATTCAAACCCCGGTCTTTCTGGTATTAGTCCAACATCTTAACTACTAGGCTACCATTTCCCACCCATAGATACAAGTACAAAAGTTTTTGATCACCTAAGCATAATGCGATTTTCAACATCTTCCAATTTAGTGAGATCAGACACTAATAGTCTAAGACTACGGAGGTCTGGGGACGGTCAGTCGCTATCCAATTCATCAGAAAGTGATTCAGTGGTAAGATCAGGACTTTGTGTGCAACACTGCTGTTCTTTTTCACTCGAATAACCCAGCATGTGATAATGGAGGTCAGGGGTTTTGTCCTTAGGGTAATTGTCACTTTTGGGTTGAGTGAAAGTCTGGGTTCTGAGCAGGACACTTAAATTCTTCCAATATCTATGTAACTAAGCAGTTTGGTGTTATGGGCTTTGCCTCATGGCCCACCGGCAACAGCATGTATCGAACCAATAATCACTTGGCTACCACTTGCTGATAACATTTTATGTCATCATGTCCCACTGAAGAAAACTTTCAAAGCTATAGCAATTAGAGACATCTAAGACAACTGAGTGCTTTCTGCCTCTGGTTTAATTTCCGGGCTGGGGTCTTTCTGTGCAGAGTTTGCATGTTCTCTCTGTGCTTTTGTAGGTTTTCTTTGGGTACTCTTGCGTAGGTTTTCTCTGGGTAATTTCCGGACTGGGGTCTTTCTGTGCAGAGTTTGCATGTTCTCTCTGTGTTTTCTCTGGGTACTTTCTTCTACAGTTTCTTTCTTAAATGGTGATTCTAAATTTGTGTGTGTGTGGCCCTGCAATGGTCTGACGACCTGTCCAGGTTGTACCACTACCTCTTGCCCTATGTGTGCTAGGATAGGCCCCAGCAGACCCAATTGACCCATAATTAGGAAATAACTGGGTTGGAGAATGAATGAATGAAAAATGCTCCTTAGTTCCAGGAAAAAGTGTAAATTGAAAGACTCACCTGGTCCAGCAGTATCGTGAACATCTGTTAATGCTGTTTTCTCTTGTCATCTCTGTTCACACTGTTTAAGAGAGCTCAGTGTGTAAATCAATCAACAAGGAACTACCTAAACAGATGCGTATGCTTAACACCAATGTTTCTAATTTACCACTTGTATGGTGGCCTTTGTCTGATGTCCTTTTATCTGAAACCAGTTTCAAGATCATTTGACCTTAAACCATGTTTTACAATATGTAAGGCGAGACTGCCTCTCGAGTATTTCCCCACTAGTGTGCGCCAAAGCTGTATGGCTAGTTCAACCTTAGTTATTGTGCGAGATGGTTGCAGGCCGGGAATATCTCTTGCATTTTTCTCACATATTTTCTCTCTTTTACAGTTGATACGTCTTGGAAGTGATGCACTGGCTTCCCCTGGTTGCCATGGTGATTGCCTCGGCCCTGTTCTTCCCTCATCCTGGTTTGCCAAGGCTGGTTGCTTCAACAATGGAGCCTGGCAACAAATTAAGCACCAGATCACTAGCTAATCCGATTTCCAAATCCAACACTTCTCATACAGAATACATGTCAAGTAATAAAAAAGCAGCCGAAAAATTGTCTCACAGGACAACAGGTGTCCACAGTCCAACTGATCTCTCTGTGAATGACAGATCTTCTTTGATGAATGCGGAGTTTTCTCCTGAAAGGACACAAAACGAAAAGGCAAAGCCAGGCAAGATCGACCTCGGGTTACACATTTCAAGTCAACTTGAAGAATATAACCATTCCAAGCAGAAACATATACTTCCGAATTACGCATCAAGAGAGAGTCAGTTTTTGGCGGAGCGCACACTAGAAACACAAATAGAAGCATATGTGACAAATGACAATAAGCTCTTGATAAAAAATCAGGAGTTGTCAAGAGAAAAATTTACATTTAAAGAGTGGCCAAGGGACCTGCACTCTTCAGACAAGTTTGCAACTAGAGACAATCTGAGGGAGCTGGGTAACGAGGAAAGAAAGGGAAACTCACTACCTATGTTGCCTCCTGAAGGCTTGGGCTTGGGCCTAGATGGACTTCTGCCCATTGATGATGATCTTTTGCTGTTGGAAACAAACCCTCGAGTCCTGATATCCACCTCTCCTATGCCTCCAAAACATCCTCCTTTGCAGGTAATGATGGAATTGGGACTCGTGCCTGAGCAAAGCGAAGAACATGAGTTAGATGACAGGGAGTTTAAGAAGGGCGAATATGGAGACTCTTACAGAAATGTCCTGCTGGATGTATCGGATTCGTTAGAGCAAGCGGCTCCATCCCTTCGCCGTAAAAAGCGCCAGCTTGCGCACACGGCCATCGAGCGTTCCGTGTGCGAGTCTACAAGCAGCTGGGTGATGGACCGGCGAACGGCGATTGATGTGCACATGCAAAACGTCACCGTACTGGAAAAGTTTCCTACCAAGAAAGGCTTGATGACGCAGTACTTCTACGAGACAAGGTGTCGGGGACCAGATCACCGCGGCGTGCAAGCCGGTGAGCACGGAGTGGCTGGTGCAGGCTGCCTAGGTGTGGATAAGCGCCACTGGGTTAGTGAGTGTCAGACTAAGCAATCGTATGTAAGAGCTTTTACATCGGACAACACCAGGGGAACTGGATGGAGATGGATCCGTATTGACACATCCTGCGTTTGTGTTTTGTACTCAAGAACACAAAGGAACCGGGCCTCAACCACTCGTCAGGGGACAAGATGATTTTAGGATATAGACCAATTAAGCAATTGTACCCTCACTTGGTTATGGTTTTGTGCCTTATAGCCCATTTTATGGACTGTAGCTCGGCACATACTGTATAACCCATCCATCAGTGCAAAGCGCACGCCGTAAGAGCAGATATTTGGCAGATTGTTCTGAGGTTTAGGGTTCATTGTCCGTATAGCTTTCACATAGACATTGTCTATGGTGCAGGTACGAATAGATAACCAGCAGCAGAGGTGGTGGTGGTGTTACAGGTCGAAATAATCCAAAAATGTTGTTGTCCTACTAGGAGTTTAGTATACGGAAAACTGGCAAAAAGTGTGAGATGTTACATGGACTGTACACGCTACGTAGGGGATGTTCAGGCGTTAACGTATCTATAGCTACATATAGCGTCATGGGTATGATGAAAATCATCATTTTAAGACCCCCAATGATTCCCAGTCACATAGATCACCATACCACTGTACATGATAAAATAAAGGCTAACCTCCTAATTGTGCCACTGCTGAAATCACTCTATGCTGTTGTTTACTGTGTTTGACCATGGTAGCCCCAAGGTTAAAAATGCAATTCTGAAGGAATTTGTTTACGTATAAAATGAATGAATTGCATGATATCTAAAGTTATAAAAGATCTGCTGCCGATTTTAACATTTTAGAGGTTTCTTATGGTCTCAATGGCACCAAAACCAAAATACGCCATCTGCTCTGGTGGATTTGTTCCAGTCTCTGATGCTTTTTTTTCCCAGTTACCATCGATGTGGGCACTTGGCCTACATTTCTTCTCTTTTTTTTGTTACCTTTACCTTTAGGGACACTTTGACGCTTGGCAATCTGTTGTTTGCAGGAAATGCTGTTTTAATCAATAATGCTACCTAGCTAATGTTAGCAAGTACCGTAAGCTGCCTATCTTTTATTTATTACACATAGCATCATTATCCACGGGACAATTTGAAGTTAATTAGCCGGTGGCATAGTGGATAGCACAGTCGCCTCACAACAAGAAGGTCCCGGGTTCGAATCCCGGGCCGGGATCTTTCTGT
>JAOTRA010000018.1:10412059-10426425 GCA_026260255.1 Pseudolaguvia tuberculata
ATCCCATACTGGGTTATTATTAGAGTGAAAAAAACACCAGTGTTCCACACAAAGTCCTGATCTTACCACCAACTGAATCAACCTTTGGGATGTTCAACCTTTGGGATGAACTGGAATGGTGACTGACCGTCCCCAGACCTCCTTACCTGACCGTCCACAGACCTCCTTACCTGACTGTCCCCAGACCTCCTTACCTGACATTAGTGTCTGATCTCACTAATACTGTTGGAACTGAATGAAGAGATATTTCACATTCAAGCCCCACAGTGGACTGGAAGGTTTTAGTAGAAGACTGGCAAAATGAAAGATAATTATCAATCTGGAAGAAGGTGGAAATCGCATGGTCTACCAGGTGGTTAAAGAATAGCATGCTATCTGGTTACTATTAACAAGTCAATTAAAAATTAGGAAGTGGTAGCTCTATAATTAAGGGGTTAGATTGCTTATTATAAGATCATAGGTTCAATTCCTAATACCATCAAGCTGCTAAGGCTTTGCCGCTTAATTGGATTTAAAGATATAAGAACAATGTAAGTCAAATGCCAGATAACTAAACAAAACCAGCGTTGTATAAATCTCGGCCCTGGAAAGTCAGGGTGTTCTGCATTGTTTAGCTCCGACACTTATCAGAGCCAACCAAGGCCACTAACGTGCAGGTGGGTGTGTTGAGGAAAGTTAGACCCTCCAGGAACGAATTTGGATACCGCTAAAAGTAACTAGTCATTCAACTAGAGGTAAATCATGTATTTTGTTACATGATTAAATGTATTGCAACTAACACAGCCACCTACAGACATTTGCTAGCATGAGGACTGCTAGTCCCTCACTGTCTAGGTGTAATGGCATAATATAAAACGCTGAGGTTACACTGAGGTTAACCAGACAAGCTAACAGACAGACAGACAAAATTATGCCTACTTTTAATTAACTTCAATAAATCATTAGTAAAATATATGTTGTCCTATATGTTGTTTGTTTTTTTGTAGCGCTTTGCCACATGCTGAATATACATTATTCTTACATTAACTGTATCTTTTTTTCTTACACGTCTCTCCCATACTTCAGGGGTTATCGAGGAAGAAAAGCAGTTTCTTCATCCTCCAGCCATGAAATTTGCACGAAGCCTTTCAGTCCCTGGCCCTGATGATATTCCTCCTCCGCCAACCACAGCACCTCCTGATCCCCCTTTTTCCTCAGCACCTGCTATGGGCTGGAGAGGCAAGACATCTCAACAGCCGTCAGTATCAGTGTCACAGTCTACCTCCACCTCCACCCACTATCAGCTTTATTCCCAGTCATCGCACTACACTCATGGACCAAGGGACAGGTCCCCTGGACCACCTACAAGTTCTGCAGTTTCTGACCATGTAGCTTCTTATTCTCATGCGCAATCGCACCCTTCTGTACCTAGCAGGACTGCTTCCCGAAAGGTAGTGGGTTACACAGGAGATTCTTCAGGAGCTGGGGGAGCAGCAGGGGCAAGATCAGCAGGTTTGAGACGAGGCTACAGCAATGCAGTTCCACCGACAAGTGTGGCCACAGTGATCCCTCAGCAACAACAAAGTGTTCAGACCCAGCAGACACGAGTGGAGCGAACAACAGCAGGAACAGCAGCTGTGGCCGGAGTCCAGAAAGCAGGTGTCCGAAGAGGCAAAGGGCCTCTGGTAAAGCAGTCAAAGGTAGAAGACTTACGCTCTGGTCAAAGCACGCTAGGAAGTAAAGGTTCAGTAGAAAAGAGTTCCATTCCTATTCCAACCATCATTGTTAAAGCCCCTTCTACTAGCAGCAGTGGACGCAGTAGTCAGGGAAGCAGTGTTGAGGCTGATGTGCCCCTTCCAGGCGAAAGTGACAGCTCCAAAGCCACACCCATTGCACCCCCACCTGCCCCTACTATGCCCCCACCTGAGCCACCGTCAATCCCTCCTCCACCCCCACCTTCACTGCCACCACTCAGACCTCAGGACAACCTGGACTTCACTAGCCAATTTGGTGCTGCTATTGTGGGAGCTGCCCGCAGGGATCGTGAGCGCTTCCATGAAGCTAGACGGAAGAGTGCCTCCTTTTTTCTCTCTGCTGAAGAGGAACTGGCCGGGAGTACTGGGATAGCAGGACTAGGGAGGAACCAGGCCTCTCAGCAGCAGCTACAGCAGCAACTGAGCTCCCAGCCTACACCTCGCCTGAGACCCTCCAAGTCCATTGATGAAGGCATGTTCTCAGGAGACACATTTATTCAACATGCTCGCAGTATGCCACCTGCTTTTGGTTTACCCGAGTATTCCACATCGGCACCTCTAGGGGACTATCAACCTAAGTCTGTACCTGCTGACTTTTACCTAGGTGCCAGTCGTCAACAGCAACAACAGCAACAGCCTCCCACCACCTTCATCCATCCACTGACAGGAAAGGTTTTAGATCCATCATCTCCACTGGGTTTAGCACTAGCTGCACGGGAGCGTGCTCTAAAAGATGATGGACGTATGCGCAGAGACAGGTCTGGTGAACACCATTTTACTCGCCAACTATCAAGTGTAGGACCTTTTCCTTCATCTGCTGCCCCACCATCATCGTTGCTCTCTCATGTAGCCACTCCCTCTTCCTCCATGATATCTTCTGCTGCTCAGTCCATTGGCTCTTCCTCTTATCTCGTCACATCCTCATCACTTGCTGCCACCACAACCTCTACCAGGCCTCCCTCACCCAGGATCCTTAGAGGAGCAGGGGGTGGTTGGACAGAGGAGACTGGGGAACGTGTTGAGAGAGAGGCTGCAGCAGCTGCACCATCAAGGGAAGGACTAAGGGTTCGTTTCTCTGAGGACAAAACAGTCCACACACACCATTACCAGACTCAGCACTATCAACCCACGCAAAAAGAGCGTGAGAGAGAACGGCAAAGAGAGCGTTCCCGGGAACGAGAAAGGGAAAGAGAGCGGGAGAGAGAGATGGAAAGGGCTCAGAGCCAACAGCAACAGCCAACCACACAGATGACTACTCAGCAACCTCGAAGACCATCCTTCTTGAGAATGGAGAGTGAGGCAGGGCCATACATACTCTCACTAACCCCTCCATCTCCTCCACCTTCTTCCCTGACAACTGTTACAGCACCAGGACCAGTTACTGGGGGAGAGGGAGGCTCTGGTATGGGATTGATGGTCCTTCCTCCTCCAGCTCCTTCAGTGGATGCAGATGATGAATTTGTGTTTGCTGAACCTTTGCCACCTCCACTAGAGTTTGCCAACAGCTTTGATCGTGGAATAGGTTATTCTGCTATAATCACTAAGAACCTTGCAACAACCCGCCCGCAACAACACCATTCAGCACCTCCACTGCCACCACCACCTCCCCCCAAAGAAGTCTTCATGACAGGCTTCCCTGCTCACACACCTTTGCCCTCACCACAGGCTGGAGACTCCACCACTTCTAGTCTCACTTCCTATGATAGTGAAGTAGCTAATTTGACACAGTCTGCCCCTTCCCCGTCTTCTGCTTCTCCAAACCCTCCTCCAGCTCCTTCACCATCCACACTACAACCTTCTGGACCCCCACCACCTCCCTCTGTATCACCACCTCCTCCTCCCACTTCCTACCACAGACCTTTCAGCTTGTCTCACACCCACCACCTCTATAACAACACCCCTGCAACCAGACGTGCTACTTCTCCCACACCACCACTTATTACAATCCCAGCTCCTGCTGCTTATAGAGGACCTCCTGCTGCTTCTTCCTCCTCTGCTACATCTGTTGTTTTGAGGGGAACTTCCAGCCTCTCCATGACCGCAACCTGTGCCACAGCAACCACTACCATTACAACTGCTGTTGCTGCTAGCACTGCAGCTTCTGTTAACTTGCACACCCAGCGCATGGCAACTGTTTCCACAGTAGCTACAGGGAGTGGGAGCAGGAGGCCCAGTGCTGAGCACCACCCACCAGCCTCAGCCATGGCCAAGAGTGGTGAATCCCAGGAGACTGTGGTGGACTCTGGTATTGAGGAGCTGGACAGCCGCAGCAGCAGTGATCACCATCTGGACAGCATCATGGCGCTTAGCAGTGGGGGAGTTAGAGAAAGAATGGAGAGAGGAACAAGTGACAGGACAAGTGGAGTGGATTTCTTGGAGTCATACATGAGCTATCTGGATGGACAGACTTTTGAAATGCACAACACTAAAGCAGCAAGCACTGCTTCCACGTACCCCAAAATGCAGCGGTATAGAGAGGGCAGTCGTGCAGCAGAGCTTAGAAGGCAGACCAGTACAGCTCCACCCGCATATCACAGGCGCCGAGGAGAAGAACAAACTGAGGAAGAAGAGCTGGAGGAGGGAGAGGAAGAGGACGCTGGCACTCGGGATGGTTTCAGCATGAGGGAAGGACAAGGACTGTCTCGCTCTGCTGTCATGTATTTTGATCGCCCAAGAACACCTGAGATGAAGTCCCTTTGGGGTGATGGATTATCTGGCACTACACAAATAATCTCTGAAAGTGGGGCTCAGTCTGAGGGAACTTATCTAGAAGGGCGTAAACTGCACCCACCCATGTCTGGTATGAAAGCAAGCATCATCAGTGAACTGAACTCCAAATTGCAACAAAGGAGCAAAGGAATGGAAAACTGGGGAGCACAGCGATCACTCAGCAGGCACAGGTTGGTGGGAGCAACATCAGAATGACTGCATGCCTGCATGTATATGTCATGAAAATCTGTGACTGCATGTCATTTATTTATGTTTTTTTCCTTTGTGTATGTTTATTTTATTTACGGAAATGCTAATCTAAATATGAAGATATAATTTCTCCTCAAATGTGCAAGTGTAAAATTAGCATCATAAAAACATAATGATAATAATGTGCAAATGTTCTAGCCAAGTGTAGGAAAACTTTTCGTTTAGGGACTTTTGCGCACAGTATTTGAAAGAACTCGGCTAGGTTGTTATAAATATTTTACCGAACTATCTACAGACTCTTTTAAGGCTTCCTCCGAACTCGCTGTCTATCCATGAAATCCTCGAAAGATTTAGTTGAGATCAGAAATGATTACTTTTAGGACTCCATGACTTTGGCTTGATGTTTTGGGGTAATCAGTGTTCTACAGAATCAATTTGTGGTCAGTCCGACACCTTCCTGATGGCAAGGTTTGATGCACCATTAATCCAGGACTCAGGAGGTCTCACTATTGTTCATAGTTATACACTGCAGACACTGATTTCAAGCACTTGGACAAATCGGTTACAGGCAAATATTTCAGATTTTCATGCATAAGTCAAGAGCACCTGCTATTGTCTGCACCCAGTTACTAGGTTTTCTGCCATAGTTCAACCCTTAGTCATGTTTTCAGATTTATGACTTTTTAGCTGCAATCCTTCATAAAGATCACTTATGGTCAGGCAGCAGTTTTTAGCAAGAAGGTCTCAGGTTTCGTATCCCAGACAGGAATTTGGACGTTCTTCCAGTGCTTGTTTGGGTATACGCTGGGTTCCGAGGTACAACTGTGTAATCACTATTAAAACTGCCTTGATGCTGGAATAGTGTTAGTAGCTTTTCTCTTGTTTCTCTGCCCTATCTGATCATGGCGTGTGACCTGTGATGTGAATCGATTCCTTGCGAAGTTTCCCAAGTAGCAGATTTTGGCTGTTTCTCACCCAATTTCAAACAGAAGTTTTTGTGTCAGTTAATTATCGTATCTAAACCTAAAATGAAGTTATATAATAATTAGTTCCCGCTTGGTATAATCAGTTAGTCATACAGGCGACCCTGATCCTAGAAAAACCCTGATTTCCCTGAAGTGTAAGAATGGGAGCCAAAGGTTAGTCACATTAAATATGGCTTTGAGTTAAATTTTTCTTTTGTTTGTTTACTTTTACGAATGCTAGCAAACTAACAAAAATGTAATATCATCTCTTGTGACGACATCAACCCCTGCCCCTCAGCACCCCCCTGGTAAGGAATGTTCTAATGGGCCATGCCTAGCAAAAACGTTGCCTGGTGCTTTCTCTCCCAGTGTACGTAGCTTGGTTTCGTATTGCATGTTGTCTGTGACCACTTAAAAACTACATAACTTTTATATAAATAGGGAAGTGGTAGCCCCTTAGACTTATTATGGGTCTGTGTCTGAGGACCAATAAGCTGCTACCGGTGGACCTCTTTATTTTATTCAATTGCAGTTCAGTTCTGTTGATGTTGGTTGTTTTGTCTTGCTTCGTGATAGATGCTGTATTTGAGTGCATGTGACTTACTGGGTGCTGACTTGGTTTTATTTTAGTGACGTAAACGCTGGTCTGTATTTGTGTTTAAACTGTTCCTTCTTTCTTTGTTATTCCTGCTTTAATCCTACTGTCCATGTCTATCTGTCTGTCCCTCATCAGACACAGGTAACTGTATCCCTGTTTTCACGGTCTACACATACACACACACACACACACACACACACACACACACACACACACACACACACACACACACACACACAAACAGCCTTATCAAATGTATTGGATCAGCGGAACCAATATTTCAGTTCGGTTTATTCTTTTGGGTTTGATGCTTTTCGGTGTTTATTTAATGTGTACTTTTTGCAGATCAAGCTAGTGGCCTCCTGATATTAGCAAACTGGTGCATTTATATTTGTTAGCTTGTTTTTCAGCTCCATTGAGTTCCTCAGTTCTGTCTTCTGGAAGTGAAATGTCTTTGTAATTGACTCTGCCAGTTTGAAACCTTTCCCTTTGGTCCCCTAATGAAGTGCGCTGAGCCAGAGGGGTTAAGGGTCCTGGTTCGGCTAGATTAAGCAGGAATTTTCTGTGGATTTTATTATCATTTAATTAATAAGCCAGTGGGATAAGTTCTTTGCTATGGGGCATTTTTTTAAATTGCTAAAGGCAAAAACACCTTGTGCCCTCAAGGTCTTGTGCAAGCTAACTGATTTTCTCATTGTTCTTAATTTCAGCATGGTTTTCTCCCTTAGACTGCTTCTGTGTCTAAATGTAAATGTGGCTTTGTTATTACAACAAATGAAATTTCTACCAATGGGTGATTAAGTGTAAATATTCATAGCTGGTCAGACAAGTAACAAAAACAAATCTGTCACTTACTGTATTTTTCATTATTTAAAAGAAGGTTGCTAAATTTTTCTATATGTTCTAGATATAGTAAATGTCAGTTTGTGTTTGTATTCTGTATTCCTTTTCCTAACCTGTCTATTGCTCCTTCAGGTTCTCTGAGGATTCAACAGGAGCACTGAGCCCTCCATCAGTACGCTCTCCTTCTCCATCTCCTCTAGCTCAGCCTGCACTATCTCCATCTCCTACAGCTTCCCCTCACCCTCCTCTCTACCAAAATTGGGCTCGTTCCCCTTCCCCACAGCCCCCTGGTGCCCCTTCTCAAACCCCTTCCACCGCCCCTGGCACCACTGCCCGCTGCCATTCACCAGTATCAACTTCAGCCTATGCACCGTATCCCACTTCCCCCAAACACCGTCCTGTGTACCGCTCAAAAGCCCTTGAGTTTCAGTTCATCCCAAGCAGGGAGTCACGTAAGGCGGAGTCTCAGCGCAGACGAGCACCCAGTCCCCTCATCTCACCCTCAGAGCGTCCTAAACTGGGCCCCCCACGCCCTTCTTCTCTCCCTATCCTTCCTACTTCACCACTCTACAGCAGCTTATATGACCTACGTGGTTCTATTACTCCTCCATCTCCTGCCAATCCGCTAGGCGATGCTTACTTCTCCCCATCCCCTCCTTTGTTCGCTCCTTCTGGAGCACCACCACCACCCAATTCATCCCTAATTGTGTCCCGCTCTCTTTCACCCACCCATTTCCTCTCTGGTTCATCTTCCCCACCGCTTCACTCTATAGCTCCAGCTACTTGTCTGAGTTACCCTCATTTGCCTCCCCCATCCCCTTCCAAGCCATTTGCGTCTAAGCCGTTGCCCTACTGGACCAAGTATGACGTAGCTGATTGGCTGGCCTACCTGAACCTGGCTGAGCACAGGGAACGATTTTTGGACAATGAAATCGATGGCACACACCTTCCTTCACTCACCAAGGAAGACTTCCTGGACCTTGGTGTTACTCGTGTTGGTCATCGCATGAATATTGAGCGAGCGCTCAGGAGGGTGATGGACAGGTGAGAGGGAGAGAGAAATGGGTAGGGGGAGAGAGGGTAGGAAGGGGGTTAGTGAATGGGCAAAGCAGAGATATCAACTGGATTTGACAACTGCATGAGCTGTATTATGGTAAAAGCAAATGAGTCAGAGAAATGGAACAAGACAGGGCAAGGGCAAGACAGAGGAAACCAGGCATACTGCTTCTGTATAAAAGCTTTCCACTTTCCCTCAGGTTGTATTCTAGCCCTTTCTCCACGTCTGCACTCTCCCTAAAAGATGGAAGAGCCAGAGACGAAGGTGCCCGGAGCTGAAAGGACACACCCAGAGCTAGAAGAACATGAAGTACAAAGTGACTGAGACTGATAAACTTTTTCAAACACAAGCAACCAGGACATCACAGAAATTAAAAAAAAAAAAAGGCGCAGAGACAGAGGAGAATCAAAAGCTTATCCGACAACTCCCGACAAAAACCCATCACAGATCACTCGCAAAAAAGGCGCATTCTCTTACTGATCATTAAAGGCCTATGGTGTCGATTAGAAATATCACCATAATCGGAGCCGGGCAATTTTTATTACATATCTTGAATTTGTTGATTTATTTTTATTTCATGCACAAGAGTGATTCCGAGTCCTCCATTCTGCTCTTTGTCTTTATTTTTTGTCAGTGTTGCACGAGACTCTATGCCTTATTCTCCCGTTTCTGGTTTATTTTTGGTTGGTATACCTAAACCAAAAATCCAAGATCAGTGCATAACTGAGAAAAGAATTTGATTGGTGCTCAGAGCAGTGGCCAGTTTACTGCCTAATCCCTAACTCTGAGAGATTGTGTGGACGCAACAATCCCTCTTCTGTACGTGTGTGTGTGTGTGTGTGTGTGTGTGTGTGTGTGTGTGTGTGTGTGTGTGTGTGTTCAGAAGTCGTTTTTACCTTTGAAGGCATTCGCCAAAGCTTGTTGTATTTTGCTAGAACCTTATCATGGCATAAATCTATAGAAAAATAACATTATATATAACAGACTGGTCACTGTATTACAAACCCGTAGCAAAAAAAAAAAAAAAGGAAAAGTAAAAATAAGTGCCCAAACCTAAAGAATACACACTTACCTAGTGCAAGCTATCAGACACAGCTCCATAAATATCAACACTCCATTAATTCACAGTATGAAAACCGGACATCTAATTATCTACAGTTGGACCAGAGGTGAACAACAACAAAAACAACAACAAAAAGGAAACTATTACCTTTTTAAAAATGAGACACTAGAAGTGGCTGTAGGACGATCCCAAGGTTCACTGTCCGTTAGGGAGGCGGGAAAGGCCCAAATCCTTTTCCTGATCACACCTCCTTTTACATTAGGAGGTGAAATGGGATGTGCATCCGGATGCCTGTAGTTTGTGGCATTTATGCTTATACCTGTTTTAATATGATGATTGTTCTTATAACAAAAACGTTTTTAAACTTTAAAAAGGGTCTGGAATACTAACATTGTTATATAAATGATGAGAGATTTATTGTACCTTAGTTCAGTTGATTGCTCTCATGGTCCTTGCTGTTATCAGATGAAGCTATGCCATTCTGCTCCCCTTTACCTGACGTGTCCTGGTGAGAGGTGTCTCTGCTTTAATGTGGGTTGAGCCAGGTTGTGAATGCCACCGATCAACGGTTCAAAAGTCCTAGCATCAACAATCTGCCATTGGTGGTCCTCTGAGCAAGGCCCTTTGCTGTATAACTGAGATAACTGTATTAGTTCGGATAATCCTGGATAATAAACTTGGTGAGGGTTGGTGGTTTTACTGAGGAAACAATCCATACTAGTTGGATTTATAAATCAACCGAGCCACCAGTAGAACCTCATACTTTCAACTGGATTGAGGCATTTTTCTCACATTTTTAAAGGAGCTGCAAGAGATTCAAGCAAGATCATCCGGTGATGCTGCTTATATTTGGCGATCAAAGTGAACCTAGTCTCCGCCCACATTAACTCAAACATGGTTGCTGGGTAAAATACCAGGACACCTGGAACCGTATATAGATATGCGATTGAACTGTATATGCAAACATTGCAATTGAAACCACTTTATTTGTGTAAATGTGAGCCGTGTGTGTGTGTGTGTGTGTGTGTGTGTGTGTGTGTGTGTGTGTGTGGTCTTGGGGAAACAGTCAGTCATCCATCACATATCAGTGGTAAAAAAAAAGGGCTTTCCCATACCGATCATCTCTCCTTCAGAGGCACTCAAGACAAAGATAAAGTTAACGCTTATGGCTAGAACAGAAAGTGTGTTCATGTTTCCGCCAAACACCCCCCATCACCACTAGCCCATCCCCCACCCTTCCCATGTTTGATGACAGCAGGGACGATGAAGCGCGTGATCATGCTCGGTATGGCTTCAAACGTTATAAAGAATCTCTGTCTTCCAAATAAAGTATAAACCCGATAAGACAAATGATGTATGTTGGTTTAAGCGCCCAGTGCTTTCTACACATCCTATAGGTCAGAAATATGTTCTGGTTCTAACGTTGTTAAAACATCCCCTTGTTTGCTTGAGAAATTGGATGCATGCTTTTTTAGCGATCGTACTCTAGGAGGCGACAAAGATCAAAGGCTTTGGGAAAACTAAGCTTTTTTTTAATGTTTGAAAGAATTTGTTTCTTGATTCTTTAATGTGTTTCTTTAGCTAATAGCTAACACCCCACCCCACCCGGTATCCCCATCCTTTGGTTTGGATAACTATTGAACCCTGGAATCAAAATGGTCGAATCAGGTTTTTTAATGTAGCTTGTTAGCAGACAGCGATGTTTTTATTCGCACCCGTTATTTTGTCGTTATCAGTCTGGTTGCTTTATTTCGTTCTATTTTGCATCCCAGACGAAATTCAACAAGGGGGGGGGGAGAAAAAAACACACGACCTAATGAAGGATGCCAGTTGCGTTTTCCACGCCATCTTGAAGCGGCTTTCTATCAAATCCACTGACAATAACATAATTACACATCCAAAGATGGATAACGTGACCTGTCCTAAAGGTGAAAGGTCAGCAGGGTGTGCAGAAAGCAGTGCGGTTAGGGTTTTTGTTTGTTTTGTTTGTATTACAGAATATTACTATAAAGATTATTTACAGAATATATAAAATCTATATTATGTATATGTGGGCTGCATATACACATTCATATACACAGAGATGAATTACAAATGTTTTAAGATATGAATAAAATGTTATTAAGAGTTATAATAAAGATGCAGGAATACCTTTTAGCGGTTGCTGGTGGTCTGTGTATTGGGAATCATTCATTCATCCATCCCTCTCTAATTCAGGGTCACTGGAGGCCTGCCTGCTGGAGTCTATCCCAGAGGATGTAGGGTGAAAGACATGAGCATAAGGATGGATAGGTCACCAGTCCATTGCAGGGCCACACAGACAAGCCTACTCACACTTACTCCTCTATGGGAAATTTGGAGTTGCCCATTGCCCTAATGTACATGTTGTTGGACTGTTGGAGGAAAATGCAAGTTACAAACCCTGAACATTTTCACACAAAAGCCTGTATTAAACTTTTACACCAGACTTCAGTTTTAATCCGATTGGTGGTCTAATATTAAACAGGCAGCAACATAGTGGTTCAGTATTTACCAACAAGGTCCAATCTCCTGTATGGGTCCTTCTGTGTAGGATTTGCCGGTTCTGTCTACACTAGTGCAAGTTTGCTCTGGATTTTAAGGTTTCTTTCAAAAAGAAAACTAATGTATAGTTCAAGTAATGTTTATAAATTGGCTGGGCTGATAGCTGAAACAGGATGCCATTCTTTCCGTATATATATATATATATATAAAAAGGTACAGTATTTTAGCTACATGCATATTAGGTTCATTGGTGGTTCGAGTCCCTGCACTGCCCAGTTGGGGATCTTTCTCTTTAAAGTGCGATACAAACGCAATTACTTATATTTCTTCAAATTGTGTAATGGCGAATCACAAAACAATTTAGCATTCAAGGCTACATGCGTTTAGGCGGGAACTCGTAACATGGTCACGTGACATTTCGCGCCAGAGGCTTGTATAACATCACACTTCCGGATTTTATGCCACACGTTAAGTAAATTAAGCTAATTATACCGGAAGGTTGCGATTTTAAACAGCCACGCGCTCTTCTGGCAGCCATTTTGAAAAGCGTTTCTGTAAAATTTTTAAAAAGCTTTAAAAAGCACATGAAACGGAATTAAATTAATTTCATTCTGGGATTTTAAAAACATCTAGAGGTATTTCATTTAAACTAGTTTTATGTAAATAAATGTTTTAAAATATTAATAAAACTTAATTCCATGGCAGGACATTAAAAAACACAATGAACAACCACCAAGTCAGACAATCAACTTTATTCACACAGGTCAAGGCTTCATCCGGCTCATTCCAGTTTCCTTCACCTGAAACACACACAGTCAGTCAGTCAGTCTCAGGCTGGGAAGATTCAGACTGAGGAGATGGTAAGGAAACGTCTCCTCAGACTCCACCATGTCAGGAGTGGAGCAGCACTTTAATCTCCATTAAAGAATCAGAGCCCAGTGCAGTACATCATAGAAACACACCAACACACACCAGAACTGGATACACACTTACCCTAATGACCAGTCACAGGCCAGAGGAGGAAACCTGTGAACAGAGAAGAGGAAAAGTTGAGCGATTCTCAGATTGGTTGTATAGTATAGTTTGGTGTTCAAGTCTTTTCAGGCTCCACCATGTCAGAGACTCACAGGATTCACCATATACCCCAAACCCACCACCATCTCAAACCCCACCACCCCATCATACCCTACACTCCAAAACCCCACCATCCCATCATACCCTACACTCCCAAACCCCACCATCTCCTCAAACCCCACCACCCCATCATACCCTGCACTCCCAAACCCAGCACCCCATCATACCCTACCATCCCCTCAAAATCCACCATCAAACCCTACACTCCCAAACTAAAGTAGTTTTACCTTCCCAGTTAGTTTCAGTGTTACACACAGCAAAGCAAAAATGCGCCAAGAATTTACTTTAGAATTAAACTAAACCCCAGAATTAGGGAACAAGCGGGTTGGAAGAGGAGTGAACAAATTAAAATGAAAAACAAAACTAAAGGAGCGGATTTAGTAGTTTTAGAGCAGTTTGAGTTAAACATGGCTAAAAACTTTAATAATTTCGGTAAATCATTTAATATAAAGCCATGTGGGCCACGTGATCCACAGCAAAGCGTTATTTCAATAAAGCACAATATTCTGCTAATACATTCACAAAGTCTCAGTAAAGTTAAACTATATCCCTTCTCTAAATCCCTCTTTTATTTAAACAAATCTAATGTCTTACCTTTCTAACGTCTGCAGACACAACCACGCCAAAGTGCAGCACCAAACAGAAAGCAGACTCTCTAACATGGCGGATTTTATCGTGTGGCGTGTAGAAGGACCCAGAGGTAGCCGCTCATAATGCCTGATTTAAAAGAAACTAATCGGTCGTAGAAGAAACTGTCATATGTTTTTGCACGTAATATCCAGCCGCCAGTGTTTATATTTGATTTATTTTTTTTAAACAATGGTATATTAAAGGAATGCATCGCGTTTGGATACAAGTAATGAAGCAAAAAAAAAAAACACGACACGCTTGTAAAACATCCTCAAGTAATCAATCATATCGGGGAATTTTTATTAATAAAAAACATTATGTGGTATAAAAAAAACCCCAAAACAAAACAGGCGATAATTATGAACACCTAAAGGTCCTGATGACCGAGTGACAATCGACGCCGCCATTATGGTGGTTGCGCGAGTGACCGTCATCGTGTTCTTTTTCTCCTTTATACTTCTTATTTTGCAGTTCGTGGCTTTCTTCTTGCTTCACATCTGTTAGCTTTTAACTTTAGTTTTTAATGTAAATCATTCAGGAATGATAAATTTCTAATTATTACATTTATTTGAGGAAAAAAAGCATCAAGTTCCAACTGTACTTAATAAAATCGGATTAAACATATAATTATTATAATATATTATATAGATTCTAATACTAAACTTTTAATTTTTTTAAGGCTGTAAAATGATGCTAAGCAAAACCTAGCGTCTGCTCCCTGGAAAATAAACTGGACTTCATCCGAGTCTAGTGAACCACCATTGGACCCAGTTCCAGACACCAAGGGGAAACACAGAACTCCATGCTGGAACTGTTAGACGGAGACACAGAACTCCATGCTGGAACTGTTAGACGGAGACACAGAACTCCATGCTGGAACTGTTAGACGGAGACACAGAAC
>JAOTRA010000018.1:10462459-10468384 GCA_026260255.1 Pseudolaguvia tuberculata
GCTTTCAGGCAATGACTGTTGTAAAAAGCGCTATACAAATAAAATTTAATTTAATTGAACATAGGGCAAGAGGTAGACAGGTTGCCAGGTGGACACCCTGGACAGGTCGCCAGTCCATCGCAGGGCCACATAGACAAGTCACACACACTTTCATTCCTATGGGCAATTTAGAATCACCAATCAACCTATTGTACATGTTTTTGGACTGTGGCTGAAAAACCCCCAGTGTGGGAATCGAACCAGGATCCTTCTTATTGTGAGGCGACCATGCTAACCACTACACCCTGTCACATTGTTTTAGAAGGTGCCGAGCCGAGTTGTCGGGTTTGTTGGGGAAGTGGAAGCTCTGGGGTCAAGGTATTTGGTTGTTAACCAAAAGCTCAATTACTCCAGATAACATGGAGTTGCCACTTCATCACTATTACCTCATTTACGCACCTTTTTTTACGGGTTCCAATTTCTAGTTATTCTTGGATTTTCCAGATTGAATTCCTCTTGTCTAACATATTTTAACATTCAACTGTGAGAGTAAATAAAAAATTATCTAGTTTGTTTTCCGATCAGACCTTGACCCCCTAACAACTCCAGGTTATGTAAGAGTTGTTTGTTTAAGGTAGAGTGCATTCGAGTGCATCATTAGAGGACCTGTCCTCCAAAATCTCCTGATCCAAATCCGATTAAAACGGTGTGGAAGAAGTTGGACCCTGTAGGACCTTCAAGATTATGAAGACCATGAGGTTCATTAACAAAATGCAAGGCTGTCATCAAAACACAAGATGGCCATGCCAAGAGTGAAGCAAGCAACATGCAACAATTCTTAGCCAATAATAATAATAATAATAAAATACAATGGAAGTGGCATGTTAATGGGAGAGTTTTATAGTGGACATTAATGCTGGCCTCCTGTCATAATCACATGATTAATATTCCAGATCCCAAGGAAAAGGGCAGCCTTTAAATATATATTACATACATGATTGTAGCTGTGATGAGCTTGAATGGCTAACATAGTAATGACGCAGAGTGGGCGGGGCTTAAATGTAAGGCAAATTAAGGAACTAAGCGCTGAGCTGTCAGCCTTAAAAGTCATACGTGTAAAAACCAGTCACATGACAAACCACAAACCCTTAATAAATTTATGACTACCAAAAATAGGTGGAGTATGTGTATGAAGAAATAATGTTTTAGGTGTTTCACAAATCCTGAACCATGGTGTAAATAAGCGATAATGGTGAAACACACACACACGCGCACACACACACACGCGCACACACACACACGCGCGCACACACACACGCGCGCACACACACACACACACACAGACAGATGTGTGCTTTTAGCCCTGTCTTGCTCTGTTAACTGTTTATGCGCAGTTGGAGAGGTTACTAACGTGACACACGCACACACATACACTTTATTTACAGCTTCACCACTCCTCCCCATGATCTCCTGCTGTAAATGCTCCATGTGTTTGATACTAGTTTCTGTCTGGAGTTAGTTAGCATTTTCACTCACCGCAGATCTTCAGTGGTGCCTCCAGTTCCAGTAGGATGGGCTGACTGAGAAAGATTTCTCGGGATTTCAGGCAGAGGCCGCGGATCTCGTTCTCAGTTAGCTGGACATTTTTACCGGGCCGCGAGCCTTTCACTGCAGAGCCAGAAAAACGACAAAATGAATAAATACAACATGAGTAACTGACTACCATCTTTCTCTCTCTCTCTTTCTCACACACACACCCGTTGAGTTGCTCACTTCTCAATCTGTGACAGTTTCTATAGTAACCACTCATTTAAACCGCTCACGCCACATGTCCTGATTGAAAGTGAGAATTTACTCCGAATAATGTGGCCTATTTTACTGTAAAGAAAAGTCGGGTCAGTCGGGTTTCTGTTGTGTCTCCAGATCGGTGGGCAATGCTTTCTGGTCTGCTTTCCTACAATTGTGAAATCCCCAAGACACCAGGGTGAGAATGTTATTCCGTACAGGTATTACCATGAATAACTGATAATCAGGAATACTAATGGATGATTATTGATTTATTGGGTTTGTTTATTATGCTCTTCTACCAGCGGCTCAGTGAAAGACTTTACAGGATTCTACAGTACAGCATATAGTGAAATGTTTTTTTCACGTATCCCATCTTAGTAAGTTGGGGGTCAGAGTGCAGGGTCAGCTATTGTACAGCCCCTAGAGCAGGAAGGGTTATGGGTCTTGCTCAAGGACCCAACAGTGGCAGAGACCAGGTCTTCCTTGGCGGGGGCAAGTCTTGAACCCAGATCTTCCTGGTCTTCCGATCAATAACTCGGCACCTTAACCATTGAGCCACCACTGCCCTGATTGTTGCAGGTTTGAATCACTGACTTTAAGGAAATATAAAAATGTATTTTGTTATTTATTTATTTATTTATTTATTTATTTTCTGTAATAAAATTTTAGGACTAAGTGTAAACTGCAGCAGCAAAACACACACGGTATAAACCAGTTTAACTGCAGTTTGGTGAACAGCAACAGAAAATTCATTGGCTTGATTACACTTATTGTTGATAAATAACAGAATATCAACACATCATCAAAATGAGTACAAAAGATGGCCAATTATCTTCCGCCTGCCAGTCTCGCTCCCAGTCCGCCTGCCTGCCGGTCTCGCTCCCAGTCCGCCCGCCTGCCGGTCTCGCACCCAGTTAGTCCGCTTCTCTTCTCCTCCCCAGCTCTATCTATTGCCCCTCTCTCGCTCAATAAAATACTGGTAAACACAGTCAGTCCATTCATTTAATTATGATCCACAAATGCACCACACACACTTAGTCTCAAACAAACAATAGTATGACATCATGAGATATTTGTTCCATGGCTCTGCCCTTAATAGCTGTATTGTTATAGCAACAAATTGTCAAACACACCCCTCGGTATTAGTGTCATATGATTCTTTTATGTCTGGTTCAGAAGCGTAGCCATGACTGTCAAAGCTGAAAATGGAGAAAACACGTCTTTCACGGCTGAAACCGCAGGAATTGCAGAACAACAAACGAGGCAGCTGTCAACTGAAGTGTTTCAGCAGCAGCTCTGAAATCGAACTGAGGTTTTTTGTTTTTAATTACCACTAGAATGCACATTTATATTAACCTGAAACAATCACAGACTTTTGACCAATCAGAGCGCGTAACTCAAAGGTGCTATGAGAGTGATTACATTAGTGCAGCATAAGCACAGATACAGAGCTGCTGATCTGGGGAGGACTTTTAATTAATGAAATTAAAGTTTCCTTTGTATTAAAACAATAACACACACACACACAATAAATCAATAACTCCCAACGGAGCAATTTAACAAGGTCAAGCGACTAAAGAACTCCTGCATATACTTAGCACGCGCGCGCACACACTGCGAAGGCAGGAAGCCTGTCTAAACAGAGTTTCCCCAGTGTCTGAGTTCTTAACAGGAGCCCAGAAATAGAACCGTGTGTGTGTGTGTGTGTGTGTGTGTGTGTGTGTGTGTGTGTGTGTGTGTGTGTGTGTGTGAGAGGATCAGGCAGCTAACGGTCAACAAAGTCAGCTGCCTACTCTACTTATCCTCCTGTGATGGGGAGAGCGAGAACAACAGACAGCAAGCGAGAGACACAGAGAGAGAGAGAGAGAGAGAGAACGACAGACAGCAAGCAAGAGACACAGAGAGAGAGAGAGAGAGAGAGAGAGAACGACAGACAGCAAGCAAGAGACACAGAGAGAGAGACACACGGAGAGAGAGAGAGCAGTGTAGTGAATCAGAGATGAGTGCTTTGAGGTTTAAAACTCAAATCCTTACAAGGTGAGAACAGAAGCTGGGACATGACTCAGAAATTGAGCTGTTACACAAAATACGGATTAGAGGGACATAGAACATACAACCATGTGTGAGTGTATGCATGAATTTTATGAAACAGACACTCGTGATTCACAGCGGGATTTGGCTTGAGATTTCCAGCACCTCCAAGTTGCTATTGTCGGGTCCTTGTGCAAGGGCCCCAACCCGCAATGGCACAGTATGATTTCTGCAGGCGGCTGTGAATAAAACCAGCATAATGTGGTGTGTGTGTAAAGTGTGTGTTATTAATGGCAGCGTGTGGGAAGAGTCTCTCGGACGTTCATGACTGCTACCAAAACCAATTAAGAGCTCACAGTGTTTCAGACACGAGAATCTTACGTAATCTCCAGGTTATTTTTACACACGCGCATGTCCGCTTCCTGTCCAACGTCTCGTCACACACTTTTACCGTCAATGTTTTAGGCAGCGCCGTTAATCCAGGGTTTAAGAGCGGTAATTGTGTTATGTTGTGATGCATGTTTTTATGAATAACATGTCTGAATTTTAACTCGGATACAGTTATAATTTTAACTCAAAGAAATAAAATGTGATGTGAATGACATCTGCGATGGACTGGCGACCAGTCCAGGGTGTACCCCTGCCTCTCGCAGTATGTGTACTGGGATAGGCGCAGCAGACCACCCGTGACCCCGGGTTTGGGTGTAAGCGGGTAAGAAGATGAATAAATGAATGAATGTAAATAACATGTTGATATCACATGACTAACAAAATGGCGGACGAATAATTTCTCTAAATCTATGGCGCCATCTATATAAACTACACTCTCAAAGCCAGTCAGGGTTTCAAACCTAAGCTAACACACACTAACACACACACACACACACGAAAACCAATCAACTGTAGAAGAATGACCTGAGAAAATATTTTTTATCCTAAAAATGTGTGCGTGTCAAGGTAACAGCATCTCATTGAAGGGTAAAAAAAAGGGGTCAGGTTGCATAAGGGGATATAAATACTGCCGTTATCAGGTGTGTTTATTTTCTGCCCTGCCTGCACAAACTGTGCTACTTCGACTGCTGTGATAACAGAAACCAAACACATTTAATATCCATAACATTTGGATCACACACACACACACACACACACACACACACACACACACACGACGTACGTGAACTCAGCAGCCTAAACTAAACAGTGTCGCGTTGTTAAGCTTCTTTCCATGTGTTTTGTGTCTGTACAGTCTAAAGGGTGGAGTGTTTACAGTTCTCCTCTGCTCTGTTCACGTTAAAACACACTGATCTATAGGACAACTTACAGCTCTCACAGTTGGTGTATTTATACTGGAGAAAAACGGATTCAAGTATTTTTCGACAGTGCTAGGCCCCTGGGCAAGGGTTTGTAAAATCGATAGAGGTATCGTTGGTAAATCTCCCGTTGAGATGAATAAACTACCCATCTATTTATCCACTTATCCAACTATCTACTCATCCATCCCTCCATCCATTCAGTCTCGACTAAAGCCAAAATGGTATTGAGCTATCCCAGTCAGCCATATATCAAAATCCTTAGTATGAATGCCTAGAGGTTAAGATGTTGGACTACCGAACTGAAGACCCGCATCAGTCCCAGCACTACCATACCACCAAGGCCATTCATTTCCCAAGTGCTCAGTTGTATAACTGCATGTAATAATCCAAGTCATGCTGGATAGGGACGTCTACATAAAACAGCAGGAGTAACATTCCTCGATTAGCTACTACTGCAGACCTAGATTCTGAATTACACATACATTGGACACTATCATCCCATCATTGACTCATCAGAAACACTAGAAGAAGAATATAATTGTTCCTAGTGGCTAAGCTGCAAAATACAGGTCTGCCTAGTGCCAAATACAGGTGGAACATCATCCAGAAACTTTCAATGTTTTTCAAAATATTGAGGTTTTGACTTACTGCTCACACACGAACACACACACACACGAACACACACACACACACACACGAACACACACACACACACACACGAACACACACACACACGAACACGAACACACACACACGAACACACACACACGAACACACACACACGAACACACACACACGAACACACACACACGAA
>JAOTRA010000018.1:10511983-10527186 GCA_026260255.1 Pseudolaguvia tuberculata
CCCCGCTCTAGTGAAGGGCGGTACTGGGCTGAGCCCCGCTCTAGTGAAGGGCGGTACTGGGCTGAGCCCCGCTCTAGTGAAGGGCGGTACTGGGCTGAGCCCCGCTCTAGTGAAGGGCGGTACTGGGCTGAGCCCCGCTCTAGTGAAGGGGAGTATTACCTGATTAAATAGCTGATTATAAAATAGCTTATATTCCTTTATTATGTTGTATGTCTCAGACTTTTCTATGGAATCAAATCCTCAACAAGTTAGTTGATAAAAACTTTAGACCACAGAAAACCAGTGATATCCCACAGTTATATGTTCTATTAGAGCATCATCTCATTTACATTTGATCTCTTTTTAAACTGAGGGTTAAGGGTCCACACTATTGCTTGGTGGGGATGGGACTCAAACCCCGGTCGTTCTGGTGTTAGTCCAACACCTTAACCACTAAGCCCAGCCTTTTGGCTGCTCCTGTTAGGAGGCCATCACAGCAGAACCAGCCTACCCTGTCGGACGTGTGAAAAAAGATTAAAATGTGAACCATATATATATATATATATATATTAAAAAAAAATGCATTTCGCAGCAAATAACTGAACAAATAGCATAAGCAGTTGAAATCCAAATTTATTTGTCAAATGAAGGAGTTAAAATCATTGAGACATTTCTACCATCAGCACAGCACTAAACCCAGTAAAAAGATAAAAACTAGATAAAGCTCAGTAAAACGCAAGTGAAGTGAAGAATATTTATTAGTAATGACACTTTCACAAGCAAGCCAAAAGAAGGCGCTAATGAAACTAGAAGAAGAGCCAGCAAAATATCAAATACCTACAAATACACAAATCCTACAGATGCATACTAAAGAGAAGGGAAAAAAGACTACATTACTTTAAGAGTTGAACAAATAATCAGATTTGATTTTGGGCTTTAATTTAATGCTGAAACATATCAATTGGTATTTGTTATAAAGTGATCCAAAATAATAATCACAAGCCTAAAGAATGTCACGTCCTCACGACCAACACTAAATGAAAATATCCCCAAAACATTGCTTTTTATTTTTTTCCTGTGTGAAAGTGGCAGGTGTGTAAAGTGAGAATTAAGAAGGGGGGGGGGGATTAACAAAAGAGAAGGGGAAAAGATTAATCCATTTCTGAGAGAAAGTTTACAAACTTGCAAATCGTCTAAAGGCAGTCTGACTTTGAACAGAGTTCCCTTTTGAAAGCCTTGCACACCTGCCCCGGTGTACGCCGGCCTTGTCTGCCCCACCCTCGATAAAGCCATCCAACAACAGGAGGCCAGAGGATGTTGGAAGGAGCACGGCCCCTATCTCCTGACAGAAGTCCAGATATTTGACGCGCAACAAGCCTCCTGCGCTAAAACACAAGCTTCATTATCGCTGACAGACGTGGCGTTAATATCGCTGATGAAGCAGGGGTTGGTTCGTGGGGAGGGGGATGTTAAAGCTGGAAGGGCCGAATCATCACCCCCCCACACCCCCCTCCCCTGTCCCCAGTGGGCCCCCCCTCTCTGCACGTTTACAGGTAAACTGTTGCAGACCAGAGAATCCTAGCGTGGGTGTTAGCTGGATCTGCTGCTGTGCTACTGAGGGAGGATCCCGTGTGGGCGCACGGGAGGGCCTCGACGCCCCACCCAAACCCCGTTTATTTGACCGCATGCAGCTCTGTGGCTCCCATGCCTCAGACCTGGTGGATTTTTGACCCTTGCTGGAACCGACGTGAACAGACGCGGAAATTCCCGTTCACACCCACGCTGTCCAGCCCTCGTACAGCTGTGCCAGGTTGTCCAGATTTGTGGCTTCCTTGATGACATAATCCACCTGCGGATGAAGAACACACACGTGACAGATTATTAAACACTGCATTTAAAAAATAAAAATCAACAGAAAAACCAGGATGAAATCATGGAAAGGGGTAAAATGCCTGCTCGGTAACACTCATTCTGCGGTTCGGGTCCACATCCCGTCCCTCCAGCTTTGCCTTCACTCTTTTCCAAACACTGACAGCATAGGAGTTTCTCTCTTGCACAGCTAAAACAAAAATTGGGGGCAAAAATCCCAAATTAACAATAAAATAATATCAATGACAACTTATAAATCCAACATGAACAGCAGGACGGTCACACACCTCTCCCGGTTTTGGGGTCCCTGACAGTACGTTTGGGGCTCGGCATCAGGCTTTTGCTGGTGATTAGCAGAGTGCTGGGTGGCGTGTCTGCCGGGGTCCCCAAATTGCGAGGCAGGGCTTTGCGTGCATTCTGAGACATGCTGTCAGGCTGTGTCTTTATGCCACTGCATCGCACCGCTATAAACACACATGTTAATAAAACCCAAACTCTGTATGGTTTATAATTAAAACTGAATCAATTGCGTACCAGCAGCAAAGCTGGTCTGAATGGTCGCTGTGGGGCTTGCACAATCACCTCCTCTGTCTGTGACTAGGGGAAACGCAAATCCAACCAGCCCGTTATACACTCTGCAGGAGATACACAATAAATCAAAACCCATTTGTGAACGACATATTGGCTGTCATGCGTGTATAATGAATATACACACTGTACCCAGACTGCCGTTACGTGATTGTACGTAAACTGCACAGTCAGTGTAAGGGTTAAGGTCACACCTCTGGCTCTGTAGTTTGAGCTCTTTGAGGGTGGAGGGAATCTCCTGCAACAGCTCCACCTGCTCCAGGCTGCGTGGCTGGCCAGTTGCCTGAACCACCGTGAACAGCACAATCTGCACATTGTCCTGCCACCCCTTGTACTCGCACAGGAACTGGCGCACACTACCCTCGTAAGTCATTTCCTCTCCATCTGCAAGAGCGCTTTCCTCATCCTGAACAGCAAAGATGCATGAGTAGAGCCGATACAAACAAAAATGTAAAACAAACAAGACGACGCACGCACACCTTGGCCATGGCACGTAGCAAATGCTTGACATCACCCAGGAGTCGGTTGTGATGAGACAAGATGCCTTTAATGGTGTCCACCAGCAGCTGCAGGGTTTCAGTGACAGAATCCAGCTGCTGCTCTCGTTCCTCCTGAGCTGCCCTCTGACTTGCCATCTCCTGAGACAGATGCTTCAAAGCGCATGCTAGCCACTCAGGGGTGCCAATAGACTGCTCCATCACAGGACTCTACAGACAACAAGGTTAAACAAGGATGGGATGATTAAGGATGATTAGTCTTAAATTATTATTACACTCATACTTTCAGCCTAGAATGTTGAAAACTATATGTTTTAGAGCAGCTGTCATAAGGTCACACCCGCAACAATCAAAAAAAGAGCCTGGAATAACTATGATTCAATTTAGAATTCATTAGGATGTTCTAAAGAGGCGTACCAGTCTGTGGAGAAGTTGGAGCTCCAGTGAGGAAACCGTAGTGCTGAACTGAGCAGCATAGGAGCATGTGGCCTGGCAGCGCTTTACCAAGTCGAATAGAGCAGCGTCCATGCTTAGAGCGTCAGAGGTACGCGTGCGGAGGCCCTCAAAGTTCAACACAGTGCTGCACAGGAAGGTGACCTGAGTGGCGCGCTGACTCTCTTTCACCACTAGGGCACGCCGTTCAGTTATGGTGCTCTCGAAATCTTGTAGCACAGGTGCCAGAGCAGGGTTTGCCCCGCCTGCCCACTTCAACCTCTGTTCGATGCTGCCCTCAAGTGATGCCAGTTTCTCCTACAGGCACACACAAATTAACAAAATTAACAAACATCCATGAGGAGGATGAAGTGGAGGTCGGTGGGGGGGGGGAGAGAACCATAATTACACCCAACCTGAACACTGGCAATGGCAGAATCATCCTGGCTAAGCTTGTACAGCTTCTTCTTCATGTTGCTGAGTATGATTGAGCGAGGTGGCGGACTGACTGTCATGGGCTGAGGGCGAGTCCCAAGAACATCCTCATGCTGCCACTGTTAAAAACCACAATTTTATTATATACATACACCACCATCATTGAGTGATTTGGCTTCGACCGAGGCACCAAACCTGGCTGTAACCGTTTTAAGTTAGGAACATTACCTGAAACATGCCGATGTGTAGCTGTACCCTCTGCAGGCTGACCTTGCAAGCGTCAATGCTGAGCTCTAGGCGGCGCACCAGGTCCAGCTTTTTCCACGCTGTGTCATATGAGCTGGCCAACAGCGTGGCTCTGTTTAACAGCAGCTGAGAGATGCGTCCTGTCTGGACACCCTGTTCCACTGCTTTCTTACACAGGTCATCCAGAGACACTTTCCCCTCTGCCCCAAAATCTTTAGCCTCCACTTGAGCGATGAGATCTGAGCCGAGAGCACTGAGGGCACTGCAAAGAGCCAGCCCAAGAGCCTGAGTGGGAAGCCCCATCAACATCTGCCTCACAAAATCTGCAGTGAACGCCTTGATGGGCCTTGTCATCTGGTCTTCATTGACTACAGTAGAGGTGCGGTACATGGGCTTCACTAATGAAACAGGGCCATTAGATGGCGGGGGCTCATCATTGGATGGAGGACAAGTGCCTGATGAAGAGAAATTCGGATAAAATTCTAACAGTAGCACACCAGCAGAATAACAAACAATAAAACATTGCCTTCTGTTTTACCAGACAGTGTCTGAGCGAATGAGGCACACAGCCGAAAGAATTCACGAATCGTTTGAAGCCTCTTAAGGAAAAAGATCTCATCCAGGACCAGGCGCGTCTGTATGGTGTCAAAGAAATGCACCTGCGTGGCCCGAGCCTCCCAAATTACATCCACCTTCCTCCAGGCAGTTGGAATGTCCATGGAGTTCAACTGTAGAATATAAAAAACCACCACAAACCTGTGTGAGCTAATTCAAATTAGCCTGATTCAAACTTGAACATAAAAGGTTACCTTTTCTATTAGGAGCCCAAAGGCAGTCTCCAGCTGAGCAAACATTCCATCAAAGGCAACTAGCAGCATCTGTCCGGCGCTCATTTTGGGAGTGTCCTGTATGGAGCCCTCCATGTTCCGAGGCTGTATCAGTTCAGAGTACTGAACACGAAGAACCCTGAGGAGGCAAAAAATGTCCAAGTTAATCATCTCCTTTACAATCACAAAGCTATAAATTCGGAAAATACATGCAATGATGACAGTCAGCGAAGACTCATTGGACAGCCATGTTTCCCACAAGTTGACACTTAAGGTTTTACTGAAAATTGTCATTCATAGTGTAAAGTATTTTTTACTCCAAATACAGTTCTGTTTACAGTGTCCCATTTCAGTTTGTGTTTTAAACAACGTTACCCCCACCCATGGTCTATTGGACGTCTCCACAAATACAAAACCGTTTAAAATAAATTGTAGATGGTTTAACCTGCCTTAATAAATCATTGAAATAAGATCAACTTACCACGATAATGTTACCGACAACAATCTTCTTAATGACAATTAATCTGAATTATTACGGCCACACCAGAGTGAAGGTTACCCGACTATTAACCAGATACACGTCCACTTCATCAGTCCATCACAATGACTCACAAACCAGTTACCTACTCACCCACTTTCTGGGACATTTTATTACTCCTTAATACCCAATAAGTCTTCACCTTATTCAATTCAATTCAATTTTATTTGTATAGCGCTTTTTACAATAGTTATTGCCTCAAAGCAGCTTTACAGAATGAATGATGAGTTTGTATTCATTTGACTACATTCAACACCGCCCTCACCTGGTGACCTGGAGATAGTGTGCATCCACATCCTCTTGCAGCCCCATAGAAGCGTTGCGGAGGCGAGTCTGTAGTGCCTCTACTAGGCCTTGCAGGGACACAGCGTCTGCACACTGCTCTATCAGCGAGTCCAGCTCAGACAGCATGCTCTCTAGAGTACTCTCTCCTTTCAGCATGCAGCGCAGAGCCTCAGGAAAGATAATCTGACGAAAGTTGGTGTTTAGCTCCTGCACAAAACAACATCAGCATTGAATGTAGTGTAGATACACATCAAGGACAACATTCAATTTTAAACAATAAGGTTACAGACATAGATGGTCACCTGTAAGCAAGTGTAGACCCCGTTGGCCAGGTAGACAGCCTGGGAGGTGTCCTCGAGGCAGAGAATATCAAGTTCATGGGACTGGAGCTGGCATTCTTTCAACAGCTGCACCAGACATGTGATATTTCCACTCATGCTGCCGAGCTCCTCCAGAAACCAGGCTCCGTCACGGGATGTCAGCTCCACCAACTGCTCTCCTGCACTCGCCGCCGCTCCTTCCATTACCAGATTACGCCTGCAAGTGAAGAAGGGAATGTTTTTTTTGTATTAAATTTCTTTTTTGGAAAGGGAATAAAAGATGGGGAGATGGAGAGACCTGGTAAGAGTGCAGAGGGCAGAGATTATAATTCCAGCCAGGCTAAAGGAGACAAGCTCAGCATCCTCGTGCAGGAAGACCTTGATGCAGCGCTCAATCTCCTGCAGCTGCTCCTCACACACAGGCACGCTCGCTCCCTCAGCCTTCAGCCTTTCCATCTGACACAGAAGCCGAGTGTTTGTCTCAGCAGCGTGGTGCTGCAGTGCCAGTTCCACACTTGACAGGAACTGACACGTGGCAGGTGGGGGCTGGGGGGCAAACTGCATCTCGTAACTGGGCAAAGAGGTAAAAGGGCAAAGCTTTAATAGAGTAGGAGCCCAACAACTATTACAGGAAAGTAATAACAAATCAGTGCTGATCTGTAAATGTGAGCTCACTGGTGATAGATGGCCTGGCAGTTCTCCACAGTCATATCACACATCAGCTCCTCCATCCACTGTTTCCAGGTATAGACCCTGTGGCGGTGAAGGACTGCACGCGGGTAAAGCAAGGCCACAGTGGCATAGCTGTGCAGATGCTCAAGGCAGGCACGCAGTATGGAGCGACGCTGCTGCAGGAGGGCGTTCACCTCTGCCTCCAGAGCCTCGCACTGACTGATTAGATGAGCCTGACCTGCGTTCTGCAGAAACGCTGTTGCAGGAACGTAACTCGGGGGACCTAAAAACAATGATGTCATGAGCGTTCTAATTTAATTTATTAACTTTCCGACATAACCACCACAGGTTGGTAGGGGTATATGTGCTGTGCTAAATACCGAGATCAATGGGGCTGCTGATCTCCTGCAGCAAGCTAGCAAGCTGTGTGGCCTCCAGACTTCCAAACGCAGCCTGGTACTGAGAGATCCACTGGTCCAGATCTGACAGCTTGCTCTGGATGTCATCCTGTACAGTCCTCTGCCTCGACTGCAGCTGAGTATGCTCTGAATATCTAATGCATTAAAAAGAAAGGGGGGGGGGTGTAGGTAAGAAAATCAACTACCTTATTTTCTGGACTATAAACTGCTACTTTATTCCTAGGTTTTGAACCATGCGGCTAATACAAAAGTGCGGCTATTCTGTGGAATTAGAATCAAAAATCAATGCAAAGAAGAATAGACTACGCTACTTTTTCTTTAGCAGATAGAACACGCACAACAAATTGCTAACTGGTAAATATTTTCAAAATCATCATGGAAACCACACGAAGAAGTTACAAGTGGTGAGAAGTCTCTCAAAAACCGTCCGCATGCAAAAAGCAACCTTTTCTGATGTTTGTCAGTGGATCCTACCAGCGTAGAGTGCTGGGAAAGAATCCACTATCACCAACGAGTTCCAAAAGGCTGGACTGCTACGCGAGGAGAGCGACGCATCTTCAGAACTAACTTCACTGGAGGATAATAGTGACACGGAGAGCGAGACTGATGGTGAAAGGAGGCTGTTCAACTGAGACACTGAAGACGGCTTCATGGGTTTCAGCGAAGATGATTAAAGTGACTTGTGATTTCAAACAGGAGAAATGAAGGTAAATAAATAGCTGTTATTTGCTCTTGGTTCCTTTAATCAGCAAAGTTGCTGCGGTGTTAAAAGGCACTTGTTCGGAAACAATCTGTTCAGGTACATGCATGTACATTTTCAGTACAAAATCCTTCTGTTCATGCAGTAAATATCATTTTTCAACTTGGATATCTGGTTGGTTTTTTTTGTTTGTTTTTTTTAAGTAGAGCAGATGCAGCTTATATACAGGTGCGCTCTATAGTCCAGAAAATACGGTAATTATATACATTAAAAAAAGAGAAACACTGACTCCACATTACATTTTTGCAGTGGGTGGTGCTAACCTCTGTTCCAGCGTGTGAATTGGGTGGTCAGCTCTGGTGTCTGCTCCTTCCAAGAACTCCATCTCCTCCAGCAGCTTGCCCTGCACCTTGTCCACTTTAGAGAGTTGTTCCTGCAGGTTCAAGTACTCCTCAACAGCCATTTCCACCTGTGGCAGCACTGTTTGCATTTCATCACGATTCTTAAACCAATTGACCTGCAAAACAAAAACAAATCTTTTCTGAAACCACGAGGTTACAATCCATAACTGATGCATTCGCGGAACTGTTTCATTTCATGAAGGGTTCATGTGGGTGACCTCACCCTGATCTCGGCTACCCGTGAGGAGAACAGGCTGCGGGTGATGTCTCTCTCCATCTCCCGCTTGCTTTGCTTGCTCTCAGCCTGCTGTCCTCCTCCTCCGTACACGGCTCCGGCAAAGCCCACCTCTCCCCCCGCTGTCCAGTCTACCAGTGGGTCATACACAAATGCCTCCAGCAAGGTCAGGAGGGTCTCTCTGCCTCGACGCATCATCTGGATCACCTGAAAAATCACAATTAGAAGCGAGAGCAGGAACATTCATTTAATTTCTGGAAAAAAAAAAATAGTAAAGAAATATTTAACGTTAACAGTCCTCAAACTTCATGTTGAAGATGTCTTAAAACTTTTAAAGAACATTTGTCAGCAACCCAAATCCTCTGACCTGTTCACAGGAGAGTCGAAAAATTCCCTCCACTCCTGTGACCCCTAATGCTGCCTCGATATTGTGGGTCATACGGAAAGGAACCTTCTCAGGAACCCTAAGGCTTTTTCCTGTTGTGGAGGAGAGAGCTCATGACTCAACAGGAATATCAGGAAGCTAAGGGCTATCTGTGCAGCTAAGTAACAAACCTTTCTCGAAACAGACATTATAGTCGATGTGCACCACCTCACCGGTCGTCATGTCTATCAACACATTGTCCAGGTGACGATCACCTAAACCGATGATGTAACCCACCATAGACATCACAGCAGTGGACCTGGCATACGACTGAGGCACAGAGGAATATATTTTGCAAACATGAAAAGACAAAACTAAAGATTGAGCAGAAAAATGAAACACCACAGATATGGTGCTGTATGTCAGAAAGAAGCTGGCTTACCTGCGTGACTCTCCACCACTCGCTTGGCGTGGTACAGGAGCACCACAGCTCCTTCGCCAGCAGGTTGGGGGGAGTGGCCTCCATCAGTTCCCGAAGAACGTCTCTCATAACGCCGAGTGGCCAATCACGGCGTGACACTTCCAGGCTGAGTCCCACAGCTTTTAGAGCTGGCCCAATCTTACTGTAGTATAGCTCACTGGGACGCGGGACCATGGGTAGGTTCTGTGGCTGCTGGAATGAATCCTGAGCCTAAAAGAACAAAAAATATATAAAATTTAATCTGTAGACTGAATGTGCACCCTAAAAAAGATTTTTTTTTTTTAAATAACGGTTTGGGTGGTGTTGGTAGGATGTAGTGGAAGTGAAAATGACCTTCTGGGCCTGAAGCACAGCCTCACGCTGCTGCCAACGTTTATAGAGACCAAACAGGGGTGTGGCTCCGTCCACCCACTGGATGAGACCCGAGCGAGTGCCCAGAGGCGTGACAGAGTAGTGGCGGGCGTGAAAGCGTGGATTCTCCTGCTGATTGACTTTAGTGAACATTGTGTTGACTATGGACAAGAACTGCATGATCCTCTCATCTAAATGCAGATCCTCCAGACCTGAAAGAGAGAACATAAAATACAAAACAATAGAGAACGAGAACAAGAGACAAAGAGAGAGAGATAGCACGGACCTTTAAACAGGTATGGGTAGTTTTTGCCGTCTGAGCCAAGGAAGTAAAGTTTTTTGGGCTTAGTTTTGGTAGGCAGGATAGTGATGGTGTTGCCGACATTGTGGATGGTAACGGCGTCAGTGGCAGAAACCTCTCCTGGAAGAGCCATCTCTGTGTGTGTCATTGAGTCCAGACGAGGACTGATCTCCTCCAGACGCAGGAGATAACTTGCTCGCTTCTGAGCTCGCTGCTGCAGACTCAACATGATCTAATGCAGGAAAAGAACAGGCAACAACAAAGAAAAAAAGGATCAGAAAGGGCGTCAAGTAAAAGAACAAAAGGAAACAAGCCAATTAGCTTTTAGTATGAAAATAGAAGCGAGTTTAAGTTCAGACCTGTTTGAAGGGAACCCAACTGTTGGCAGGGCTGGCCGGGTTCTGTGGGTTCTTTAGTCGTTCGAGAGCATTGTTGATGCTGTCTCCATATGTCTCCTGGAACCACGTCTCATGCGGCGTCTCCGCTGTGGCAGCAGTGATGCTGCGCACATGATCCAGAGCAAAGACTACAGGTCGCATTAGAGCAGAATGCTTCTCCCTCATGATGGCCACCTTCTCTTCCCTGAAATACAAGTTCCATAGCATGATTTATGAGAACATCACAACTGTACTACACTTCGGCTCTGAGGAACCTGGGCTAAGAGAACCTTATTCGGATAAGACAGATTTCAACCCCACCCTCACAGCAGCGTCCCGGATGACCAGAGCTCTTACTTGCGCAGCGTGTTGTTGTTCTGGACTCGCTTTACTTCATCCTCAAGTTGCTGGATCCTGCGCAGGACATGCATGTGCTGCTGCTGCAGGACGCCCAACCATAGTTCATCCCAAAGTACGGTGACTCTGCGCAGCTCCCCAACCAGCATCTGCACCTGCAAGATGGAAGTGGCTGTTAAACCCTGTACATCGAGCCAGGCTTTAGTCAAACAGACAGGTTTACCTGTTGGACCATGGTGGGGTTAGCTGAAGAAAGTGTGTCTACAATCTTGCTATAACAGTCCTGCATCATGGCCTGGTCCTCAACCGAACACAGACCCAGCTCGTCTCCTCGGGCGCTCTCCTGAGACACAGGGGGACTGCACCCCTCACATTCGCTTACACACAGAGGCTCCCCCGGCATGGTGCCCAACAGAGTGGGTAGAGCAGAGGGAAGCTTGCTACCTGCTACACAGAAGAGTTTGACATTATAGCATTAGGTAGGCATCTTTAAAAAGTTAGATAAATGCAAGTTGCTTTTAATAATTTGCAGGTGCCTGGGATTTAAACCTTCGACGTTCCAGCTCAATGGTTTGATTCAACCATCAAGTGTAGAGTGTATGGTTAAGCACGAGTACCTGTGTTCTGAGCCTCCGCCCCAAGTGAGATTGAGCCAACAATGGCAGGGTAGAGGATGAGGTGCGGCGAGTCCTGGGCTACGCGACACAACAGACTACAGATGCTCTGGCGGATGTAGGCTTCGGGGTGGTTCAGTCTAGAGAACAGCTGCGGGATGATTCCTTTAAACACAACAACAACAAAAAGATGAAACTGTCGATTTTACAACAATGAAACCTTTAGATTCTTGAGGCATAACTCCTTTGACAATACAGGCATCAAATGACTTAATCAGATCCTAATCGAACCGTCACCTTTTGACCAAACCTACTTTAGAACATTGACTTTATAAATCAGTCATTATATAATTAATGTGCCCTGTGTTCATTGAATGAAGTTAAATGGAAGGCTTGGAATCCCACACTATATTGTGTGTTATTGAGTGTGTGAGGTGTGTCCATCTTGACATACGATAAAGGGATTCAATTAAACATTTATACTATAATTGCGCATGAGACAACTTGTAAAAGTTTTATTTGAAAAGTCATTTGAATTACACCGTGTGAGCTTTCAGCTGTGATTGAAAAGGAATTAAAGGTCAGGATGTGGTATTATGGGAAGAGCGTGTGTGGGGTCCGTTTAATTAAGCTCTTTGTTGATTAGTTTCCTATAAACAGCACAGTGGTTTGTTCCATGACCAGTCCGGGGTTCTCACCTCTCCAGGGTGCAGTGGGTGTGGAGGCCAGGCCAAGCTCCAGCCCCTCCCTCAGCTCTCCAGCATGCTTCACTAGCAGCCTCAGCAGCCGCAGAGTTGCCATCACAATCATATCATCACTGCTCTGCTTGCTGCTCTGAGGGTTCAGCAGCAGTTTGGGGTCGTCCTCATCAATGGGCGTCTGTTAGAGAGTAGTTGGGTCTGAGCAACCAATCAGAGGTCTGCTTTTATTCCAAATTGGTCATTCATTTCTCACCTGTCCAGCATTGAGCTTCAAAAAGGTAAAATAAGCCCTGCAGGAGACGCGGTAGAGACTGAAGATTCGGTCCACGACCCGTCTCCACACCCGGATCAAACCCTCAGTCACGCTGTCCTCCACCTCTGCCAGCCATGGGCATAAGCTCAACAGCTGCCTCCAGATCACATCCACCATGTCATCATCCTCCTCTTCATTCTGCAGAGCCATATCCTCATCCTGGAGACAGAAATGTACAGGCTGCTTTAAAAAAATAAGCTCATTATAACCATACATATATATGATTAGTTCTTATGTCCACTAATAACCAATTCATCTCATTCTATAACAAACAGCATGACCGGGCCGACATTGTTCACCTGAATCCCAGCAGGTCGACACATGGCCTGGCCCAGAATGCTGAAAATGGTCTCCTTGTCCTCATCTGTGGTGCCAGATGGCAATAACTCCTCAATCTCATTTTTTTCTCCTGGCAGCAGAGGAACCCCTTCTCCTTGACTTGAGAAACAAGCAGGACATGATGTTATATACTGACCAGGACAGGGTAGATTAGTATACCCCCAGCTGTAACAAATGAAACACACCTGGCGTTGTCCACAACTTTCCGTCCCCATCTGTACGCCCAGCTGGCTAAAGCTGCCCAGGACTTGGCCACCTCAGGTGCCTGGCTAGCAGAAAGCTGGTACAACTGACCCAGGACAAAGTCTGCTTCTCCAACTCCTACACTCACTAATGACAGTAGATACACAATGCTCCATGAGATCTTTACACACCACACACGCCACCAGAAGCACAAAAAGAATCAATCATATCTAAATATTAGAAGAGTATTTAAGGTAGCAACAACAGATCATCATGTAAAACCATGTTACGATGGGCTTTATGTACCTGTAGTCTCTGCTGTAATGCGCAGTATATTCTGCTCCTCCATGGGCAGTTCCAGCAGGGCGGCGATGTTCTTTGCAAGGTTGGATGGCGCTCCAGTGCTGTTTTTCTTTACTACTTGTTTTAGCTGAGGGGTCAGTTCCTTCCAGTCGGCTAGCAACCACTTACACAGTGTGAGGATGGAGCGGCAGGCAGCACGCTCGCACTTCCCCGACCGGCAGTAAGACAGTGCACACGAGCTCAGCATCTCCATAGCAGCTGTAGGCTGACCTGGAAGGAGTGGTGAAAACATTACATTACTAGTGTAACTAAAAACAGTTGGAAACCATCTACACAGGCCAGTTCTTACCTGCCGTGAATAGGACTTTAGCTCTCTCGATCTTTAGCTCTGGTCCCCATTTCTCAGCCACAGCACCCTCTAAAGACAGCAGCCTGAAGCTCTGGACCAGATCTGCCGTATCTGGGTCTTCAGTGGACTGCTTATTGCACTGAGCGAGGAGACGTGAAGCCAGAGAGATGTTCCCCTGCTTACGAGCAAACTTTACTGCGGTCAGGCACAACTCCACAAGGTGAGACTCCACAGGACCAGACGAGCCTATAAAAGCAAAACCATGATGCTATAAATTACATCTAGTTTTACAGCAAAGTCACAGTGATCCTTCTGATCACCTCTGAGTTTTAGGAAGAGCTGCCTCTGGAACGTGCTGTATCTGAGCGCATGGAGCCACGGCTGAACGTCCTGCTGCTTGCACGTGCTCAGAGCGTCACTGTAGAGTGGAATAAGACACTCCTAAGGAAAGAAACCACACAGTCAGCAGTGCTTACAGTCGACAGGGGGAGACATACTGAGCACAGCGCTGACCTCAGAGGGGTGTTGACTACACAGGGAGGTTTCCAATGAACTGGCACAGTGAAGCTGCAGGGTTCCGAGGGTGGGCAGAGAGTCACACAGGGTGAGCGTGGACAGACGCAGAGGTCCCAGAGCGATCCGGCTCGTTTGCTTCAGGTATTTCACCAGAGTGCTGAATAAAAACATTCAGATTAAGATACTGTAGGTTCCTGCTTGGTTCTTTATGGGATTGAGTCGCATTAAATGCACACATGCAGTTACACAGAATGTAATACTTACTCTGATGAAGGTGGAACTTTCTGCTCCTGCTCAATATTAGATGTGATGGCTCCTACAGCGCTTCTAAGCAGCTGGACCTCAATAGACTTCTGAAGCTCTGAGGGATCCGGGCTGAGTACAGCAGGAAGGAGACGTTTCAGGTCTAAGAACACACATACATTTGGTTGGAGTTCCATTCATGTCCATTTTTTTAATTATTTAGTTTTTAACACTGTAAACAGTTTAAAGCTGTAAACAGTGTGTGATTCTGGAGCAACAGCTGATCTGTAAATATCTCATGTACCCAGTTTATCCTTGGTATTAAGGAGGCCATAATCTTCTCCAGGAAGCAGCTCTAACTGTGCACGACACTCAGCAAATTCTCCTTCCTCAAACCTGCTCAGAGCTCTGAAACACACACACACACACACACCCCCAGAACTTACAGGTTTCCAGCACATGCCTGGTGTACACACTAAGTGTTAGCCTGTTTCTCACTTGATGTAGTTGAAGTCGGTCTTGAGGGTAACTGAGGCTGAGCTGTTGCTGTTCTTTTTCAGTGCTATCATGTTGGTCTGCCACTCCTGCACCGATGGCCAGTCACTCAGAGCCACGTAACACTCGCACGCCTTATTGGCCAGAAAATTCAGAACCTCGGGAGAACACTCACTGGACTTTAACAGAACAGTCTTCTTAACATCTCCTACAGGAGAGAGAGAATGAAAATCTCCAGTAATTGTAACGTAGCCTCATCACATCAATCACAACATAACTACTGTTTACTGTAAGGTGTGGTCACCTGAGCAGCAGATTTGTGTTCTTTAACATCTTGTTTCAGATTTACTCTCCATTTTAATGTTGGATTGAGGTCCACTATTCTATTAGGGGGATCAGTATGTGATCATGGAGGTCAGGGGGTTTTGTGCTCAGGGTCATTGTCATGCTGGAACAGTGTTGGAGTCTCTTAG
>JAOTRA010000018.1:10593469-10606826 GCA_026260255.1 Pseudolaguvia tuberculata
CACACACACACACACACACACACACACACACACACACACACACACACACACACACACACACACACACAGAGATTTAAACATTAAAACACCAGTGTGTTATAGAAGTTTTGAGGTATATTTAGTGTGTGTGTGTGTGTGTGTGTGATAGGCGCTCACATTACCATGTCATGATCTGCTTTAGTGGAATTCTGCCATGCATCAAGCAGGTGGATCACTGGGCTGCTGGGGATCATGTTCCTGGTGGATTCAGAGGAGATCCAGTGGATCCGTAACCTCCAACTGTCGGATCAGAATGTGACACAGTTCATCATCCACTCCTTCACCTAATTACAACCTTCCTGGTGATCATCTGGGAGGAACAAAAACGCTGCCGATTGTCTGTTCACACACACACACACACACACACACACACCTTTAATCCTGAACACACTTTATTTGCTGTGATTTAGACTTCTTACACAATGTGGTTTTGAGCCCTGAAACTCTTTCACACCAGGACGAATCCCTCACTGTGGTCTGTCTGTCTGCGCATGTCTGTCTGTCTGCGCATGTCTGTCTGTCTGCATCGTAGGCGTTCTGTTTGACTCAGAGCGGCGTGACTGGTCCTGCAGGTTTCATTGTATTCATTACATTCAGGAAGGAAAGAGAAAAGATTTCTTCCCATCCTGTGTTCAGTGTCTGCTGTCGAGTCTTAAGGAGCCGCCTGCCTGTGTGTGTGTGTGTGTGTGTGTGTGTGTGTGTGTGTGTGTGTGTGCGCGCGCGCGCTGAATACACACGTCTGTTAACATCTGTAACGATAACACACTGCAGAGAACACTAAATACACTCTCACAAGAGTCAGTTCACTTTAAAATTGAGAGCGTGATCAGAGGCTGAAGAAAAAGCCACGCCTAATTTACAGGAACCTGCCAAGGAGGAAACCTGATCTTTGAAAAGATCAAGAGAGAAGAAGCAGGTGAGTCTCTCCGTACTAGAGCTCCTGCAGGCTCTGGAACAGAAGGCCTTCTCTCCTAAAGGGACCCTCTCCAAGCAGTTTGATGAGAAGGTGAGATCTTGCTTAGACTCTAGCTCCATGTAGGATCTCATCTGGTGGAGAAGGTTGATTATGTGAAGATTCAGGCATCAGACCAGAACTACACAGGAGGATCTCTTCAATGGTCTCCAGGTAGCCTGAGCTCTCCGGTTTCCTCTCACAGTCCAAAAACATCAGATTGATTGGTGATTTTAAATTGCCTATAGGAGTGAACGTGTGTGATGCCCTGAGATGGACTGGTGGCCTGTCCAGGGTGTTCCCCTATCTTTTGCCCTACGTGTGCTGGGATAGACTCCAGCAGATCCCTGTGACCCAAATTAGGAAATTCAAATATTAACATTACATTTTTTCCCTCTGTATTTCATCATTCATTTCTTTCAAAATAAAAGTCTTATCTCATGGGATAATTATCTCATCCCAACCATCTAATAATAAACATTTATTAAAATAAACAAAGGTTATTTATCAGATTAAAGTATCATTAACACTTAATCAACTTTCATTAAAGTTTTAATAATTTATTTCAGCGTTTTTCACATTCCAACACCACCTCCCTCACAAACACCACCCTCATCCACCTCTTTCCTTCCTGGTAGAATAAACAGTTACTGTCAAACAAAGTTTAGCATTGACTACATTCATTGCAGTTTATAACAGTGAGGAGGAAGAGGAGGAGGAAGAGTCATCATCATGGTGTTGATTGTTGATTTGGAGATGTTGCTCTGATGTCATTATATATTGCCAGTAAATTCTACAAACAGGTTACTTGAGTTCAGAAGCTGTTTCTCCAGGCAGACAGTCAAACCTGGAGGTTTAGTGTCCGATGGTTTTCCTGGTCTGATACCCCGCCTCCCATGAGCTCCAGACAGTGTGACCGGAACACCACTTTCACTTTTTCACTCCGTTCATTACATGGTGCCTCCTGGAGTAGAGCAAGGTCCCAAACACATGCACATCTACAAGGACAAAGACAAACTGGTGGCAGATCCGGAGAGACGGTAAAGGACATGACTGCATTCATCTTCACCCATGACGGCCATGTGAATGAGCACAATTCATAAACAAGAGTATGTAAAAAAAAATTAAAAAAAATAAAAAGAGGTGACGGTTCAAACATACACTCATCCCTCAGAGGTCCGAGTGGGAGGAGCCTGTGATCGAGTCTGGCGAATATTTTTACATTCTTTATTTAAAAGGGAAAGAAAGCACATCCATGTAGTGTGTTAAATCATAAACCTAAAAAAAAAACCCCAAAAAAGATTAGTTCTTTCCAAAGATTGGATTAAACACAGCCGAGAGGCGGGGTGGGGCGGGACAGTGTGGGATGTGGTGGCGGGTTGGACACTGACGGCACAGTGCTGGAGAATCACACATTCTCCTCAGGGGTCCATAAGAATAAAGCGCTTTCGACAGCCAATCACGTTGAACCGTGCAGGGAGGCGGAGTCACGCTCTTCCCTGTCCTCGTCGTCCATTTTGCGCCCGTGCTTTCGGAAATACTTGTACCTCTGTACGTACAGTTTGACCAGATTACTCACCTTCACCGGGTTGATCTCACCGGTTCTGCTGTGGCAAATCTGAAAGACACAAAGATCAAGTGTCAGGAGAAAATTCATCAATCCGATACTGACCACCAGTCCTTTCTGTCCAATCACAGCATTACAAAGATTTAGAATGCATTAAATCAGGATTTCTGATGATTATTTTAATAGGTGAGCGATTACCCGGATGAATCAGGAGGAAATCACCTCAGTTTTTACAAACATCAGCTGTAATTCTTTTACTAATTATTCAGCAGCTTTGATCGATGATTCAGCTTTTATAATTACTTACAAGCTGAATTAACTTACATATAAAAAAAACCTCTCACTAATAAAACATCCAACAAATCTTTCACTATGATTTACGAATTAGATATTTACTTATTTAGTAATTAATAATGAGATACTCTGTTAGCGCCACACCCAGTGAAGTGCTGATGTTTAACTGAAAATCAGCTTAGAATTGAAACAGAAAGCTATTTATTTTTTACAGTAGTTAATTTAGAAAACCGCAAGCACAAAAATGTAACTGCTTCTATTTGCATCAAATTAAACAGAGGGCAGATAGAGAGGGGATGGGGCTCGTGTGCGAGCGCCTGGTGGCTGGGTCTTACCCCATGGGGCCCGGCCGGGTTCAGCCGGAAGGAGTGAAATGGGGCCGACCTCCTGTGGACTCACCACTTGCAGGAGGGACCAGACGAGGCCGGTGCATTGTGGATTGTGTGGCGGTCAAAGACAGGGTCCTTGACGACCCAATCCCCGGACACTGTATGTAGCTCTAGGGACATGCAATGTCACCTCGCTTGGGGGAAAAAAAGAGACTGAGCTTGTGCAGGAGGTAGAAAGGTAACAACTGTATATAGTTGGGCTTGCTTCCACGCACAGTTGAGAGGCTAGACTCTACACTACTCTGTAGTTGCTCGCGGTGAGAGGCAGCGGGATGGTGTGGGCGTACTCATAGCCCCCAGCTTAGCCGGCATGTGTTGGAGTTCATCCCAGTGAACGTGACTGTTGCTTCTCTGCACCTTCGGGTCGGAGATAGATCTCTCTAAGGGCCAAATAGCAGTGCAGGATACCCGGCCTTCTTGGGGTCTCTAAAAAAAGACTGCTGGAAAGTACTTCTACTGGGTACTATGTCGTTCTACTGGGAGACTTCAACACTCACCTGGGCAATGACAGTGATACATGGAGGGGGGTGATTGGGAGGAACGGCCCCCCTCAATCTGAACGCGAGTGGTGGTCTGTGTTGGACCTCTCTCTCTGTCTGTCTGGCTCTGTCTCGGTCTGTGTAGTAACAGTTTGTCCATAACAAACACCATGTTTGAGCATAAGGATGTCCATCAGTGCACATGGCACCAAGACACCTGAGGTTGGAGCTCAATGATCGACTTTGTAGTTTTATCATCTGATCTAAGGCCGTATGTCTTGGACACTCGGATAAAGAGAGGGGCGGAGCTGTCAACTGATCACCATCTGGTGAGGAGTTGGATCGATGGCGGGGGAGGAAGCTACACAGCCTTGGCAGGCCCAAAAGTATTGTGAGAGAGTCCCCTGTTAGAAGTAACTTCAACTCTCACCTCCGGCAGAGCTACGACCGGATACAGAAGGAGGCTGGAGATATTGAGTGAGAGTGGACAATGTTCTTCACCTCCATTGTTGAAGCTGCCCCGAGTTGTGGTCTTAAGGTCTCTGGCGCCTATCGAGGCGGCAACCACCGAACCCGGTGGTGGAATCCTGAAATAAGGGATGCCATCAGGCTGAAAAAGGAGCCTAGTTGGCTTGTGGGACCCATGAAGCAGCTGAGGGTTACCGGCAGGCCAAACAAACTGCAGCAAGGGTGGTTGCAGAGGCAAAAACTTGGGTCTGGAAGGAGTTCAGTGAGGCCATGGAGAATGACTATCTGTCGGCCTCAAAAAGATTCTGGCAAATTGTCTGACGAATCAGGAGGGGAAAGCAGTGCTCTGCCAACACTGTTTACATTGGTGGCGGAGATCTGAGAACATTGATCGGCGGTGGAAGAAATACTTTGAGGATCTCAACAAGACCACCACCACCGTCTTCCTTGCAGAGGGGGCTCAGATGTGGACTCATCCATCATCCAAGCTGAAGTCACTGAGATAGTCAAAAAGCTCCTTGGTGGTAAGGCACCAGCGGTGGAGGAAGTCCGCCCAAAGTACATTGCGGTGGAGGAAGTCCGCCCAAAGTCAGCCAAGATGGCTATGTACATCAAAATACATAGCCATCTTGGCTGACACGCCTCTGCAGCATCACTGGGAACAGTGCCGCTTGATTGGCAGACCGGATGGTGGTCCCTCTTTTCTGGAGGGTGTGTTCCAACTACAGGGGGATCGCACTCCTCAGCCTCGCTGGGAGAGTCTATGCCAGGGTACTGGAGAAGAGAATTCCACAGATAGTCGAACCTCGGACTCAAGAGGAACAATGTGGTTTTCGTCCTGACCGTGGAACACTGGACCAGCTTTATACCCTCTTCAGGGTGCTGGAGTGCTCATGGGAGTTTGCCCAACCAGTACACATGTGTTTTTTGGATCTGGAAAAGGCTTGACAGTGTTCCTTGTAGTGTCCTGTGGGAGGTGCTCTGGGAGTATGGAGTCCAGGGCTCTTTGTTAAGGGCTATCCGGTCCCTGTATGACCAGAGTAGAAGTTTGGTTTGCATTGCCGGAAATAAGTCAAACTTGTTCCCAGTGCATGTTGGACTCAGTCAGGGCCGAGTTCACCGGTCCTATTCATTATCTTTATAAACAGGATCTAAGCGCAGCCAGGGTCAGGAAGGAGTCAGGTTTGGGGACCACAGGATTTCATTTTTGCTTTTTGCAGATGATGTGGTGCTGTTGGCTCAATCAAGCCAGGACCTTCAGCGTGCACTGGGGCAGTTTGCTGCAGTGTGTGAAGCGGCTGGGATGAGAATCAGCACCTCCAAATCAGAGATCATGGTTCTCAGTCAGAAAAGGATGGCTTGGCCCCCTTCAGGTTGGTGGTGTGATCTTGCCTCAAGTTGATGAGTTTAAGTATCTCGGGATCTTGTTCACGAGTGAGTGAAGAATGGAGCGAGAGATTGACAGGAGGATTGGTGCATCTTCTGCAGTAATACGATGTACCGAATGTAGTTGTGGTGAAGAGCGAGCTGAGCTGTAAAGCAACGCTCTCGATTTACCAGTCAAGCTACGTTCCTACTCTCACCTATGGCCATGAGCTTTGAGTCATGACCAAAAGGATAATATCACGGATACAGGCAGCTGAAATGAGTTTCCTCCGCAGGTTGGCCGCGCACTCCCTTAGAGATAGTGTGAGGAGCTCGGACATTCGGGAGGAGCTCAGAGTACAGCCACTGCTCCTCCGCTGCAGAAAAGCCAGCTGAGATGGTTCGGGCATCAGTCATGGATGCCTCCCGGATGCCTTCCAGGAGAGATGTTTCGGGCATGTCCCGCCAGCAGGAGGGCCCGAGGAAGACCCAGGACTCCCTGGAGAGACTACGTTACAGTTTCAATTTGGCATTTGGCAGACGCTCTTATCCAGAGCGACTTACATTTGGTCTCTTTTTAACAACTGAGCAATTGGGGGTTAAGGGTCTTGTTCAAGGGCCCACAGTGGAGGCGAGATTCGAACCCAGGTCTATATAATTTTTATTCCATTAAATGAAAATTTCAGGCTGAACCTGGGACCTTCTTGGTGTGAGGCGACTGTGCTAACCACTATGCAACCGCACCACTCCACCAGGGGATCTTTCTGTGCGAACGTTGCATGTTCTCCCCGCGCTTGCTTGGGTTTTCTTCAGGTACTCCGGTTTCCTCCCACAGTCCAAAAAGATGTTCATTAGGTTGAATGGTGATTCTAAATTGCTCATAGGAGTGAGAAAGTGTGTGTGTGAGTGGTTGTTTGTCTATACAGTGTGCCCTGCGGTGGACCGATCCAGAGTGTACCCCTGCCTCTCGCCCTATGTGCGCCCTAAACAGGTTAGAAGATGAATGAATGAATTTCAGGCTGAATTGTTCATTAGGTTCAGTGTGTAAATTTATTCGTGTTTATTTTGGATGCACTGACGATGCAAATTTGGCAAAATCACGTCCACCAAACTTTCCCATGACTCTGATTGGATGATTAACGAGAACTCAACAGCTTATTTTGACAGGTTTGTGCTACGGCTCCACACTGGTAAGACTGCACTATTAGGTCACATACATTCTTACATTAGGTCACATAATATTTGTGGATAATGTTTAATGTTGGCTAATTAATTTCAGCCCTATAACATCTCTAATAACATCTAATCTCTCTGTAACTGCATCCACACCCTTCTGATAGCTTCGGGTTGCTCAGCGTTGGAAACACTGTTGTGGATTGTTGTCGTTATAGGAGCCTCACCCCATTTCTTTATCTTGGAAGATTGGGGGTTTATAAATAACTTGAACAACAGAGGGCTGTTCCTTTAAGATTTCATAGGACACATGACTCCTGGTAAAAGGTTCACTGGGTGAGACTTCCTGCTTCACCTGCTTGTTACAGAATCCCTGGATGGCATGCATCCTTTATTACACATTAACAAAGCCTGGAGGAAAAAAAGGATGGAAATCTGATTCCAGATTAGTCTTATCCTCATAAGGTGCTGTGTGAATGTACTATATGTTGTAGCCAGAGGGCGAAACAAGGACATGTTTACCTTGTGCACAGCTTTTCTCAGAATGTCCTTGTACTCGTCTTTGTTAATGTCTTTGCGTTGGTAGTACGGTTTTATGGCCAATTTTACTTCCTCTACTGCCCTCTCCTGGGTGTGCAGCTTCTTTAAATACTGACAGAAGGAGAAGCCGGAAAATAACAGTTAGTTCTTATTAAAAACATAACTCATAATTAGAATAATAATCATCACACTAATTACAATAATAATGCTTCAGTATTAATTTTATCAGTTTGTTTTATTATTCTTGTCATAATTAATAGTTAATAGATCACACGTTATTATTGCAATTATGGCAACTTATTAAAAATACAAATGATTTTAAGAAGAATACGAAAGGATATTGTATAGTTACTATTACTGTATTGCCATTATATCTTTAACTACAATGTATCACATGAAAACTGAGAAAAATTTATACCTTGTCAGGGTCTTTGCTGTCTCCATCCCAGCCTGTCTCACTGGTGCCCCCTGCTGCCCCACACAGCCCTGTAGGAAGTGGAGGGGGTGGAGTCTGAGCACATCCTCCACCCAACGAAAGACCAGAGTGTATATGTGTGGGTGGGGTTTTGGTGCAGCCGACCAATGGGAGGGAGCCATGAAGAATGAACTGTGTTGCGGCTGGGCCTGGAGGCGGGGCATGTGACGGAGGCGGAGGAACTTGCGAGGCAGAAGAGGAAGCTGGCTGATTCTGGTTAGCCTGAGAGAGAATCTTTCATAAACGCAATCAGAGAGAATTAGCTGGTAGTTTAGATTTACACTTCAGATTCATTACTTAAAGAGTGAAATGACAAAGATGTTACAGGTCACCTGACTTGTGGCCTGAATAAACTCCTGCGCTTTGGCTCGATTGGCAATGTTGGCTTCCTCCATTTTAAATAGGAGAGCAGTCACTAGAACAGAAAAGATTAGTGGATATTTGTTGAGGAAAAAAAGTTGGCTGACTTTCTTACAGCCATGCTTTTGGAGGCTTACTGCTTAATAACCCAGTTATCAGGTGGGGTTTTTTCCATGTAAAAACATGTGTGTCCAAACTCAGCGCTGAAGCGCTCAGATCCTAAAGAGTTTAGCTCCAACATTCCCCGCAACACGCCTGTAAGTTTCAAGTCTATCTAGCAAGATTTTAAATAATTGGTTCAGGCGTGTTTGATACGGGTTGGAGCAAAACTTTGGACAGCACTGTAAGGGTATCACTGGGAAATGTCTATCCTCTATGGGGTCTAACTGGAATAAGATCAGGGTGTTAGAAATGTCAGAATGCAAAAGAAAAAATTTGCAGTATAGACAACTCACATGCTAGTACACCTCCAGCTGTGCAGTCTACACCTGTCTGCAGACTCCATGGTAAAGGTGGCACAACAGAGGATGGAGGGGGAGGGGGTGGGGGCTTATTAACTGTTGATGAAGACACTGAAGCTGAGGAGGATGAGGATGGTTCAGGAACCATAGGCGGAATAGTATGTGCAACAGAAGCTGCGGCCAATGTTGATGAAGTTGAACAAGGTGGTGATGTCTTCTGGTCATCCATTGGAAGGGGCTTGGCGACAGAATGTAAAATTCCATCTCCTCTTGAAGGTGGTGGACTAGAAGGTGATTTAGCAGGCACAAGTTGGGTGGATTGAGACTGAGCAGGACATTCTACTGAAAGGAAAGACGGTTCAGGTGTCTTGCAACTGCTATCTACAGTCTGAGAATCTGGCGACGATTCCCTTGTGTCTCGAGATTGTGGTAACAACAATAAAGGAGTGTGAGGAGGCGAGGAAGAAGGAGGAAGAACACTGGTGGATGAGGAAGATGATGACGAAGATGAAGATGTGGGGCCAGGATGTGTAGAAGGCGGACTTGATGGTTTAGAACTAATTCCACACAAGGGCTGAATATCTGAAGTGCCAGTCCAACCAGATGCCAAGGCACTGCTGTTGGCACCTTTGGTGTTAGGCCCATCAAGAATCAGACCTTTCTCCCGGGGCTTCTTTCCTGGCCGTCGTCTACGCTTTGTCGTTGAGGATGTGGGTGAGGATGCGGACGATGATGTTGATGTGGTAGAACTGGGCTTGGCTTTTTTTGACTTCAGGCCTGTTGGGTTTGTTGAAGATAAGGATGAAAGAGTATTCCGATGCTTGCTAGTCTTGTTTAAATCTTTGACTCTGCCAGACAGAGGTTCTGAACAGGGCTTTAGAAATGGAGACCGGCTTTCATTGTCCCGCCGAAAAACAACAGCTATAGACCCGCCGACCACTGAGGGTCCAGTTGTTCCGCTGGGTCCTAGATCAATATTTAGTTTACCAGAGTTTCCTGTGGTGCTGCTTACTCCCTCCCGGACCAAAACTGAGACTTTAGACTGGAGTTTGCCCTTCTTGCTGCTTCCACCAAGTTTCTTGGATCTTCCTGACCGACCAATTTCCTTCTTGCTTGGTTTATCTTTCCCAGATTTTCGTACCCTTTTAGCAGTGGACAAGGAACCAGTAAGAGGAAGAGATGCAGTGTTGCCAGAGGATGCAGACAGAGGTGAAGACAGCAAGGGCAGAATACTTTTACTTATGCTTGCTTTGTGTCTGTGAGAAGAGGAGGATGTGGATGACTCAGACTGGCCCAAGTTTTTACTGCTAAATCTTGATTTCTTCTTCTGATGGTGCCGATTACTTTTGGAAGCTGTGGGTTTAGGTTTGGGGCTTGGTAAAGGAGGTTCAGGTGGAGGGGGAAGCAGAGGAGAGTCCTCAAGCGAAGGGTAATCAGAGTCAAGTGCTTCTCCATCCAAAGAAAGCATGTCTGGTTCGGGGTGGTCAGAAAGCCGATCTGATTCATATGTAGGATATTGAAGAGGGCTCAGCGAGGTGGGCCGAGATCTGCTTCTGCGATCCTCCTCTTCCTCCTCATTAGAGCGCCTTCTCCTTTTCCTCTTGCGCTTGCGTGGTTTGTCTGAATCTTGCGTAGGACTCCGGGTCTGATCTTGGGTATGGGAAGGAGAGGTAGGAATCATGGTTGTGGATGGTGTTGTGGTAACCATAATGGTGCGTTTGATTGCAAAAAGGTCTGAGCCATTCAGATCTTGAATGGATGGAGGTACGACTGGTCGGCTATTTCTTCTCCTTTCCTGCTCTCTTTCCCGCCTGCTTTCATTCTCCCGGTCTCTTCTATCGCTACTTTCCTTTCTTCTTTTAGCATCACTCCTCTCTCGGCTACTTGATCTTCTGCTTCCTTCATTTCGATCTCTTTTTCTTTCTTCTCTCATTCTGGTGTCTTTATCTCTCTCACTTTCCCGAGTGTCTCTCCTCCTCTCTCTGTATCGATCCCTGTCTTTGTCACGTTCTCGGTTACGGTCCCTCCATCTGTGGTGGCTTTCTGAGGGACTTGACAGGGACCTGCGGCTGTGTGCCTGTCGAGATGTATTAAGAGAGTGTGATGCTGGATCAGGAGTGCTGTGATGCGTGCTCTTTCTTGTTTGACTATAACTCCTGCTACTCCTTCTCCTGTTCTTTTCTTTTGCTTCTCTTCTGCTCTTCCTTTCTTGATCTCTCTCCTTGTTCTTACCACTCAATCTCTCCTTGTTCTTTCCACTTATTCTTTCGGATTCCCCTTTATCCTCTTTTCTCTTCTTACGTTTTTCTTTGTCCTGGTTTTTTAGCTTCCGCCTGTCTCGCTCTTTAGAGCTTTTAGATGATCTGTTACTTCTTACATTATCTGTGGTCTGAGTTTGGGATGCCGGTGGGGAGGGAGATGGTATGGGTATGACACTTGCAGGTGGGGGCGATATGGATGCTGAAGAAGGGCAAGATCTAAACCTTTGTTTTCGCCTATTGGTAAGCTTCCTTCGTAAGTCTCCCATGCCAATAGGGGGAGCGGTTTGGTGGTCCCACTCACCCTCTGCTCGAACTGATACAAATCCTTCCCCATCAAGGACTCGCAAAATCCTTTCAGGTTTGAGACATGCCCCCTGCAAGAATGAAGGACTTCCTGAGGCTGGAAGCAACACCTCTCTTCTTATCTCAATCTCTCTTTCCCGTCTGCTTTCGGCAACAGCCACAATCTCTCCTTCTTCTAACTCGGAGTGCTCAGAGTCAGACTTTTCTCTTTGGTCTTTTTCTCGCCGTCTCAAGTTTTTAATCCTGCTCACTTTTGTGGGCAAGTACTCAGACACCAAGAGTCGCTCTACAATCTCTGTCGAGTCTGGTGGTGGACCCTCTGCCTCCTGAGCTGTCTCCAGCTCAACTTCTTTAGCATCATTTTTGTCGCTTACCATTTGTAAACTGTTGATTGTATTTTCATTCAATCCATCTTGTTCCCCATCCATATCTTTGTCTGATGCTGGTGAACCAGTAGGTTCAAAGGGGTCGTACTTATCACCTTCATCCCCGGCAGCTTTGCCTGTTCCACCCTCACACTCTGTAGGTTGAAAGGGATCATAGATTTCCATGTTAACACCCTCCCTCTGGTGCAGAGGAGTAAGAGTTGATGAGGTCGAAGACACGCCATCTCCTCCGGCTTTAATGGCCCGGCTGTTCCCTTCATGGCCTATATCCTCACCCTCATGATATCCCGTTCCCATTCTTCTGGGAGAGGTCGAGCAGCGAGAGGAGGGGGAAGAGGGAGGAGATGAAGGTGAGGATGGAGGTGTGGAAGGAGAAGAAGGAAGAGGGCTTTTAGCAGTCTTAGCTGCCCTCTGAGAGGTGCAGAGGGGGGACGATCTGGGCATCTGTGCCGCGAATCTTCAAGCAATGTATAAACCCTATTTCTACCATGAAAGATGCAAACAGTTCTCCGTTAACTCCTACGAGACAGCAGAAGAACAAAAAATGTCACAAATCACTGTGGTTTAAGAGAAATAAAGCAAATCATGTGCATTTCTGCTTCTTAAAATCGAACTCGATATAATCTCAGCACATACCTGATAGAACACCGTTCTAGAGGGCTGAACCCAGGCATAAGGAAAGTAGTAGTGTTGGCTAAAGAGCAAGACACACACACACACACACACACACATGTAAATAAAGACAACATTAATCTTCCATTGATGGACTGAATTATTGTTTTACATTACCAGGCTGGACGTTTGGTCTGTGTGTTTCCGTGGTAACGCCTTAGACCAACAGCAGCGAACTCCACTTCCCCTTCAGCGGTTCCATTTCAGCATCAAACCTGAGACTGAAAGTAAAATCAGACATTTATTTTATTCTCTTTAGTTTTTACTAAAAGATTCCCTGATCTATATTATTAAACTGTCCTGGTTCCATGGTGTAATGGTGCCACTCTGGACTCTGAATCCAGCGATCCGAGTTAAATCTCAGTGGAACCTTGGAATAATTTGTTATCCCTTAATTGTGGCACATGTACTGCAGTATAAATGTAAGTGCTAACAAGTTTTTGGGGCAATTTTGGGAAGTGGTAGCTGTTGGACTAAGGGGTTCGAATCCAGCCTCCACCAACCAACCACTGTGGTCCTTGAACAAGGCCCTTAACCCACAATTGCTCCGTTGTAAAAAAAGAGACCAAATGTACGTCGCTCTGGATAAAAACATCTACCAAATGCTGTGACGGTAAATTATATGAGGGCGGTGGTGTAGTGGTTAATACGGTCGCCTCACATCAAGAAGGTCCCAGGTTTGATTCCCAGGTCTTTCTGTGAAGAGTTGGCATATGTTCCACACCCATGTTTTCCACATCTCATCTCTCCATCATCAGCTAATCTTTCCATCTCATCATCTCTCTATTATTACTCTCATCTGATTGCTCAATCATCATCTCATTTCCCCCATCATCATCATCGTCTCATTTCTTCATCATCATCTCATCTAGTCATCATCGGATTGCTCCATCACCAGAATTACTCTCCCATCATTCCATCGCTCAATCATCAGCTCATCTCTCCATCAGCTCATCTCTCCATCAGCTCATCTGACCATTAATACTCTCTCAATCACCTCATCTCTCAATCACCTCTCCTCTCCTCTCAATCACCTCACCTCTCCTCTCCTCTCAATCACCTCTCCTCTCCTCTCAATCACCTCACCTCTCCTCTCCTCTCAATCACCTCTCCTCTCCTCTCAATCACCTCACCTCTCCTCTCCTCTCAATCACCTCTCCTCTCCTCTCAATC
>JAOTRA010000019.1:0-17825 GCA_026260255.1 Pseudolaguvia tuberculata
TATATATATATATATTCACTACTTCTGGGAAATACTTCCGGGACATATCTCATTTGTGCGTGCCTGTGTTTTTGAAAAAGATCTACTTGCAGTTCCGCTTCTCTCCACGAGGGAGGATTATTAGCTCCAGAATGAATTACAAACCGCTTCCAGGCGGATATGAACTATGTTCATATGTACATATATGCACTATGTAGTGCACTAGTCTGGCGGTAGCAGGCGTTTTGTAACAGCCTACGGAGTGCAGTCAGGGTATGAGTCGGAGCTCATTTGGGACTTATCCCTAGTTTTTGTGCTGCTTGAGTATAGCCGTTCCAGAACTGTGCTAATTCTGACATTTAACTTCGGAAACACAGCTTTAGAAAGTGCGACATTCTTTAGCTGTCCTACAGCGGTGAGTAGGAACAAATAGATACCGGAATTCTTTGCCTTTGGACCTAGATATTCCATCCGATTGTGTGGTTTTGTCTTCACCCGAGCTCGAAACAGCAACATGGCGCCGTGTAGCCTGTTAGCAACAACACAGGTTTTATCGGGGTCCCCCCCCCCCCCCAGCTCAGGCTTTCTCCAACTCTCTGAATAATATGTTTATGACCACTGACAATAATATTATTAAAGTATTTTAGGTTTATAAGCTTTGTGTTCTGATGCTTTATGCTGCGTGTTACATTTTCAGAAATAAAACGATTCCCCCCCCCTTTATAATGTGCGGAAATGTGTCTGTTACTCGGAGCACGCGCGCGTTTCTCCTTCCACCTTCAGTAGGTCGCACGAGCGCTAGTTTGTCATGCTTTGTTTTAAGGTTAGATAAAAGCTAGATTGCTCGTTAAACTCGCTTTGTTTTGTAAAAATGCTGCGGGTTTTGTGTGACGGGATGATGAGACTGAAATCCTAAATGATCTAGAAACATTTCCGCACATCACTATCCCGATGATGATGATGCGTCGGTTCCCTGTGCGTTAAGTTCAGAAACAGAACACTAGCATTTCATACTGTTTATACTTTTAAATATATAATTTAAGATCACAGTTTAAAGTAAATACCGTGTTTTAGTGTTTTGCACTTTTTGAACTCCATTAAGTTGAACGTGTACAGATTTCTGGCTGTCTCTGAATCATCCCTTAGGATCAGATCCACACTAATGTTGTGTTTTCTGGTTGAACCCTGACCATCCGGCTACTGCTTGCAATATTTTAGATTTCAATATCTTGACTGTACACGGGAAACATTCTATCATACAATATACCACTGGAAATAAAAACACTGCTTGCTTTTTTCTGGGTATTTACGGTCTCACACATTTTCACACATTTTCTGACTTTATATTTAGTTTTATTTATTGGGTCAATAAATCAATACTCCTGACTCAGAGGTCTGCATTAATTTGTGCTGCAGGTGCGAGCTGCAGCCATGTCTCGGGTTGTGAAAAAGCGGCAGGCCGACCCCAAAGTGGTGCAGTACGTGTGGTCAGCCATCAAAGTGATCCGCAGCCAGAAACAGATCGCCAACATGGATCGTATCTCAAAGTAATTCTTTTTTCTTCAAACTTACTTTTTCTTACTCTGCTTATATACAAAAGTGAACCAACAGTGGAACCATGTGATGTGATGTGTTGTGTTGCAGGTATCTAAGCCGTGTGTACCGGATGCACCCCAAAGAGACGTCCAGGCAGCTGGCATTGGCAGTGAAGGACGGCCTGGTGGTGGAGACACTCACTGTGGGCTGTAAGGGCTCTAAAGCAGGAGTGGAGCAAGAAGGTTACTGGCTGCCTGGAGATGAGATGGTATGAAACACTAAAGACTTAATTACACTTAACTGTAGAAACAAAACATTTACACCAGATTACATGATGGTCAATAATACAGAATCTATCTGGCATGCAGCACACCTGAAAAAGACATCCTGATGAATTCTTGGTGCTTGTTTTTACAGTGCTGATAATTTGCTTAATTTTCTTTTATATATACTGTATTTTCCATACTTATAAGGTGCACTTAATAATCCTTAATTATTATCCAGTGCCTTTCATATTATTTCTGGTTGTTGTTACTGACCTCAAACCGATTTTATGTGGTACAAGGTGCTCAAAAATCTCTCAATGTTTTAGTACAACTTTTTTGATCGCAGGTGAAAGGACCGGCTGGCTCAGAGCTCCGTGCAACACTGGGCTAAGCGCAGCTGTTGCAATATCACGCATTGCAGATACCTGCTCTGCGTGCTTGGGGTTCACTGTAAACTCCAATATTAGTCCTGGTATAACTGGTTCAGTCCAACTGATTAAGTCCAGGGATCAGTCGTGGTTCAGTCTGTATGCAGTCCGGCATCTCGATCAATGTTTCTTCTGAGAGCCGCACTTCTACACCACTGCTTAATGCACCATATGTATAAACAATGCGCCTTATAGTCTTCTTTCTATACATCGATGCATTATCCCCATCTTCAGCCTTTCAGTCTTGAGACACTAAAGTTGAGTCAATTACTGCTGAGTTTCTATCTATTGACCTGACAACAGTGTGTTTCATCTGCATTCTGACAAAATCCTAATGTTCATCCAAATATAATGTTTCTGTTTAATACTTTTTCTGTGGATTCAGGGTCATTTAAACTGGTAATCTTTTTTTGTTGATTTTTGTGTGGTTGGGGTTACATGTGGTTGAGAGTGAGAGAGACTTTTAACATTTTAGGATTTTAAACAATGTTTTCTGGATCACTTGCACTCACAGGAGCAGATGTCTGAGGGCAGTAAGGTAGGCTTTTATTCTGTGACTTCATTGAATGGATCTTTTCTGTAGTTGGTAGATTGTGTAGATGACCTCGGGACCACCTGTCACCTCAATAGTGTTATTAAACATTAAGTCTCTGAAATAAATCTGTAAGGAATAAAAGATCTTTATACAGATTTTAGTTCTTGAATTCAGATGAAAATTAACTCTCCCAGCTAATTAATTTAATGGGTCTGTTGAGTGTGAAAGCAGTCCCGAGTCTGTCATTGGTGTGTTTCTCTCCTCTCTCACTGTTTCTCTTCAACTGTTTCTGTCCCTCTTTCTCCCTCCATTCTCTCTTGCTCAATTCCCTCATTGTCTTGATGTCTTTTTCTTCAGAGTTGTACACATTGTTTCATGTTTACACACTTGGTTTTGATCCATGTTGTTCCCTCCGTGATTTGAGATGGAGCTGATTCGTAGTTTTTCTTTTGGTTCAAAACACGCACACTTTTTTAAGTCATGCCACATACATTTAAATTTAAAGTAATGTCCATCTAAATTAGATAATCAGTGAGAAAAAAGGAAAAAGTTTATCGAAACAGTTCTGTTTTACGGTTTACACATTCAGTAGCCCCTTGTGTGTGATGTACAGATCTGAAGTCTGATCAGATCTGATCTGTGTGTGTGTGTGGGGGGAGGTTGTTAATAAATGGTCCCACTTCCTCCAGCTGTCAAATCAGTGTGCTGTAACTTCCTGTCTTTCTTCTTGTCAGAGGATGTGGCCATGGCGGAGGGTCATGCCCTTTACTGTGTGTGTATGTTTTTATTTTTTTTACAGGACTGGGAAGCAGAGAGTCATGACTGGTACTGTTTCGAGTGTCACCTCCCGGGAGATGTGCTTGAGTGCGAAAGCTGTTTCCGTGTCTATCACCTCCGCTGTCTCACTGATGAGCTCCGGCCTAAAGATACCACGTCTCACTGGCAGTGTGCTGTCTGCCGGGTACACAGATTTAAATACAAAATATTTATATATGAATGTGGAGTAGAGTGAATGGCTGAAATAGTCACAGAAGAGAGATTTGAGATTTGAGCCTCGTATGTTAAACATTTTGTGGTGGTGTTTTTCACAGGGCAGTAAAAGGAGAACCTTTACTAAACCGGAAATGATCATATATCTGAGGTTTATTCTTGCACGTATGAAAGAGAGGGTATGTGTTAATCTGGATTTAATTGTTGAATTATTTCTTCTCTATCTTTCCGATGCCTGACTCTTTTCTCTCATTCTTTTTGCCACTATTTTGTTTTTTAGGCCATAGACCTTTACAAGAGAGGCAAAGAAACAAAGCAGGCTGTGTACCGTAGACTGATACACACAGCGCTGGATGTAGATAACATTCAGGAGGTGAGTCTTAAGTCAATTAAAATAATTATTTGTATAGTATCAAATCAATGGTGACTGCGACAAGGAAAATCTACCTGAGATAGAGTAGTAGGAAGAAACCTGGAGAGGAACTAGACTCAAGAGGGGAAACCATCCTCATCTGAGTGACTCCAAATGTCATTTTATAACAACTAAACAATGTATAGGTGCGAAGTGATGCTGATCAATGTATTTCTACATAATTTCGATGTAGATACGAAAAATCCCCAGGAAAAAGAACTTCAATCAAGCAGAACACCATCCAGAGGCATAAACTTTAGAACGGATAATTAAGGTCACACAGCATGATTGTGCATAATTCCACAGTGTTCTTCACAATGTTGTAGTTTTTAGATGCACAATAGGTCATTGACAGGAGGTTACAGACTGCATGACTTTACATTAGGAGGAGCAACCAAAAACAACTTCTGAGGAAGTTATTGGTTAAGTCATGTTTTTAAAAATGATAGCCCACAAGAAGTTTCTTATACAAATGATCTGCATGCTGGTTGTGCAGTGCAAAGGTGAGAAATTGTAAGAAGCATAGTACTTCTCGCTGATCTCATGCTCTTTAACTCCTCCCTGAATTTATATTTACAGTATTCAGCAGACACTCTTATACCGAGGGACTTACAATTGATCTCTTGTACAACTGATCAATTTTGGGTTAAGGTCGTTGCTTAAGGGCCCACAGTGGTTGCTTGGTGGAGGTGTGAACCCGGTCTTTCTAATATTAGTCCAACACCTTATCCACCATGGCACCACTTCCTTCTGTCATGTATCTGGCTTTTTTTATTTTTCACTCAGAATACATTTCTCATGTCAGAATTCTGAATCACAGCGGTCCAGAGAATTTAGCATGGCACATATGTATAATATAAATGTATAATAATGCAATTCCCTCAGAATTACTGCTGGAATGTCACTCGCATAGCTGAGCAATAATTTCTCTGTTTACAGTTGTTCCTTAGCGAAATCCTGTCGCCGCATGAAAATCCGGGCTAAAATCTATTGCAGTGCGGTGTGAACTCATCATTACAGAAAAAAGTTTAAAAACTGTATAAAGAGAAAATAAAAAATAGATTCAGCAGTAGACACGTGATACTGGAACAGTTGCTTGGTGCAGAAGATCTGTTGCAGTTTCTCCTTACTGTCTCATGTTACTTGTAGAACATTTCTGAGGGTCAATACAAGAACTTTGAGGAGTTCAAAGCAGACGCGCAGCTGATTGTCCACAACACTGCGATTCTGCATGGAGGTCAGTAGCTTTAACCCGTAAGACTGTTGTTAATGATGCATGTGCTGCTTTCTGACGTGTGCATTCTTTTAGCTGGCAGTGATCAGACTGAAATCGCCAGACTTCTCTACAATGACACATGCCATGAGGTGCAAGCTAATGCTTATTCATTACTCGGTTGACAAAAATTCTTTTTGTCAATGTTTGCCTGTTATATTGATTTTCTCTTTTTTTTTTTCAGTTAAATGAGTTGTTGTTGTGTCGAAACTGTTTTCATCTCTCCAACGCACGGCCTGACAACTGGTTCTGTTATCCCTGTGTAAGTATTGCTCAGGCTAAATGTCTGTACTGCCAAGCGCTCTTGTTCCTGTACCCTAACGTGTGCGTGCGTGTGTGTGTGTGTGTGTGTGTGTGTAGGTTCCCAATCATGAGTTGGTGTGGGCTAGAATGAAGGGTTTTGGGTACTGGCCTGCCAAAGTGATGCAGAGAGAAGGAAATCAGGTGGATGTTAGATTTTTTGGTCATCAGCACCAGAGGTGAGAAACATCTGGCGAATTTCACAGATCAAATTGACTGACTACATAAGCAGGTTTTAATTGAGTGTAATGGAACGATGTGTGTGCATGTGTTGTTTCTCCTCAGAGCCTGGATCCCTTCGGACAATATTCAGGAAATTAGTGTGAGTGTGCAGCAGCTGCAGGTAAAGCGTAGTAGTGGATGGAAGAAAGCATGTGAAGAGCTGGAGCTGCACCAACGGTTCCTCCGTGAGGGACGGACATGGAAAGGACATACAGATGAAAGCCTGGATGAGGCAGAGTCTAGCATATCCTCCACAAGCAACGAGCAGGTAACTTCAGGATCTAAAGAAAGAGAGGAACACCAAACACATTAACCTGCTAAAAGAGCATGGAGCTCATGGCTGGTGTAATCATTCAAAAATTTACTTTTCATAGTTTTAAACGGTTGAAGCAGAACATTAGTACTGACCTGCTCGTGTGTGGTTTATTAGTGAAATACATCAGATTGTTGAAATGTGAATAGACAAACACACACACACAACTCTTTCTGCTGTCACTGATATTTTCTCTTTATTGTGTGTCAGTTTAAGAGTAATCAGGAGCCAAAAAGTAAAAAGAGCCGCCGTTCACAACCACAGGAGCCCAAAGAGGAGGTCTGTCATTGTTGATCAGCATATTTTTTGTGTGTGTGTGTGTGTGTGTGTGTGTGTGTGTGTGTGTGTGTGTGCTCCTGTTGTATAAAAGAAATAATTGTCAGTTTCTCTGGATAGTCGTGTCTGCCAAATGCAGTATATGTAAACTTATTTTATTTTGTTTTTCAGCAGGAACCGGAGCCTGAGGTAGAAGCTGTGAGTTCGAGTCAGGAGATTCCAACCGCAGCTCCTCACCATCCTGAACGCATGTCCGTTGGAACACAGACCAAAAAGTCTCCATCGTCGTCTCCTGCTCCCCGCATGCTACACCGTGCAACACAGACACTCAATGAGGGCAGCTGTCAAAATATGTGCCATGACAAGTACACCAAAATCTTCAGTGATGTGAAGGAGATGATGAAGGCTGAAAACAAGCGCGAGACTGAGCGAGCACTGAAGGAGGCACTGGACAAGGTGAGTTATTCCAATGTCCTACACGATTCTATTATCTTTTATTTAATGAGGTTTGAGTTTTTCTGTCAATGTTAAAGTTGAAAATGTTCACGTTTTTTTGTTTTATGATAAATTTAGGTTTGACTGTGTGGAGAAATATTAGGGGAGAAAAATATCACACCTAATTATCAATATATTTTTTTAAACAATTTAAAAATTGATTGTTTCATCTAAGAATTGATCTTAGTATTTTACTTTACCCAAGATATGTGCTAAGAAGTTGAAGATTTTATTCCAACAGAGTGGGAAACTGGCCCAATTGCCATCTGATTGCATCTGTAAGCATCTAATGGATATATGTAGAAAGCGGTGAGGTGTGGCAATATTCAGAGTCTTCGGTTTCAGACAAGTATTTTCCTCAGGAAAAGAGCATGTTCTTTGGAAAGATAAATTCTTCCAAAGTTGATGATGGCCTTGATGACGTAATGTCTTTATGTGCTTCAGATAGGGGTGATTGGGTAGATCCTGAACAGGATGTCCCTCTGTGATGTGCTCTTGAGGGCGCTGTCTAAGGCTGCTCAGCAGCTAGGACTCACCTGGAAACCCCCAAGCTGAGGTGGCGTGGAGCAGGCTGGATCATGATACCTGTCCTCTAGCTGCTGGCATGCTGCCCCTAGGACATCAATGCTTTTTTTCCTCGATGCACATGAGCAGTGAGCATGTGTCTACTTGCACAGTCCATTTTTGCACGCTTGAACAATGTGGGCATCATTGTACTCAGTCAGTAGATGAGGCCGTCGCTTTCTGGTGGTTGTAGACTGCTTGACCCTGGCGGATCTCAAGGAAGAAAACCGAAGACTCCCCAAGAGCACTCATTTGGTTGGGTGCTCTAATGTTGCGCTGGCCAGCTGACGGACTGTTTGTGTTAACTTGGACAAATCAGCCGTGGTTTCCGGACCTGAGTGCACGCGTGCTCAGCAAGCTGGATGAAACATGAGCCTTGCACAAGCTTTTTCCCAGCCTCTGTTTAAACCCTTGCAGGTGGCGCTTCTCTCTACTCTGACAAAGCCTTCTTTAACATATGATTGCCCGGTCAGAGCATTAAGAGCTTATATTGAATTTATTGGTTGATTTGCATTTGCATATGGGTGGCAATTAGCCCAGTCTGATAGACTTGATTGAGCCAATAATCCTCACAGGAAAACTATTTGAATATGTCAGGTTAAAGAGATGTTCCTAGCTTTAAACTGGCCCGAGTTTGTCTGCCTCCTGAACGGTGTTTGGTAAAATTATTCCAGATGTAGGACACTATATAAGAAATGGATCTACTGCGTGCAGTTGATTTTGTTGTTCTAGCTATTAACAGATTGCCAGAAGTTTGAGAGCGTAGCGGATGTTGAGGACTGTAGTAGGATAAAAGCTCACTTAGGTACTAAACCACTCATGGCTTTGAGTAATTAACGACTTTACAATATATAGGGAGCCAGTGCAGTGTTGACAGAACCAGGCTAATATGATAATACTTTCTGATTCCGGTAAGAACTCTAGAGCTGCGTTTTTTGGTCCAGCTGGAGAGTATATATTAGCCATGCAGAACAACCATCCAATGGTCTAGTCTTGAAATCACATGAACAGAAACACAAACTACAATTTCTGCATTTGACCTCAAGAGTTGTAAGTCCCCAGAACCTTTTGTTGTTAGGCCAGCGTGCCACCCTTTTCAGTGTTAAGAAATTGTTTGTCATCCAGTCATATAACTAGATATTAAGGGAAGGGGTAGGTTAGCGGTTAAGGTGTTTGACTAATACCAGAAAGACTAGGGTTCGATTCCCACCTCCACCAAGCAACCACTGTTGGCCCTTGAGCAACGCCCTTGGCCCCAAATTGCTCAGTTGTACACGAAAGATCAAATGTAAGTCGCTCTGGATAAGAGTGCCTGCCAAATGCTTTAAATGTAAATTATATAGCCTTACCAGATGAACAGATATACATCTGAGTGTCATTAGTATAACACTGAAATATAATGACATGTTTCATAATAATATCTCCAATTAGTAGCATGTAGTGTGAAAAGTAACAGCCCTAGAACTGAGCCTTGGGGTACTCCAAACTGTAAATGTGTGCAATCTGATATCTCATCATTTATTGCTTAAAATTTATGGTGGTTAAGTCTGATTTAAACCACGCTAATGCACTTCCACCGATGCCAACAAAATCTAATCTGTTCAAAAGAATGTTGTGATTGACAGTGTCAAAGGCAGCACTGAGGTCATTACAGTCTTTAGTGGTGGAAGTCATTGGTCTAACATACCTGTAACAGGTTTGAAGTTTACACAAAATTAGAAAATTATCTGAGATATCAACGCTTTCTTGCATCAATTCCATATGACAGGATTATGAGTTTGTTTTTTTATCAGTAGGATCTGAGATCTGTTGTTTAACTCTGATAGATTTCAGAGGTTTTGGATCCCAAACCTGCTGATCCCAAAACATGGATATTAAAGGTGCCAACAATTAAAACTTCTGCAGCCAGCAATAGTTCTGTTGGAAAATCGTCAAATTTCTTTTACTAAAATATGTATGGTGGCTTGCACAAATGTATTCAGTTGCCTGCACAAACATTCATTTATTATGATCATCTATTTCTATGGTTGTTATATAAAATTCCATTAATTTAAATGTGTTGTTCGTGAAACCTACTCTCTGAGAAACTAAAAATATTATAAACCGATACCACACCTCCACCTTTACCTTTTGTACACGGCTTATGTAAATAATTTTGTGAACTTATTTGAAATAATGTGATCTTCATGTTTTAGCCAGGTTTCAGGTCAAACAACATTTTTCCTTAGCTTTGAACATCCCAGGAAGCACTGTTCAATTCATCTTTCAAAAATAGAAAAAGTATGCCACAACCGCAAAGCTACCAATACATGGCCTAAACTGACAGAGGAGAGCACTGTCACTCTGAAGCCATGGAAGGGACACAGCTCGTGGAAAAAGACGCTTTGATCAGATGAGATTAACATTTAACTTTTTGGCCTAAATTAAAATCTCTATTTATGATAGTCACATTGCTCATCAACCTGAACACACCGTTGCCAAAGTGACAATTGGTGGTGGAAGCGTCATGCTGTGAGGATATTTTTCTTCAACAGGGACAGGGAAGCTGGTCAGAGTTGGTGGGAAGATGGTTGAACCTAAATACATGACATGAAAACCTGTTGGAGGCTGTAAAAGACTTGACACTGGGACAGAGTCTAGCAAGACAATGAACATACAAAGCTACAATGGAATGGTCTGATTTGAAAAGAATATTCATTTGCTAGAATTGGATTAAATGTCCAGTCCTAAATTTGAGGATTTTACCATTGCTGTTAAGATACTCCCCATCCATTATGATCAAGAAAAATGGATAAAATATTCTAGATCTGCAAGAGTTATAGTTTGTAGTGCAACCATTAGATGCAGTTAAAAGGTATTGACACAAGGGTTCTAAATACAAATACACACCGCTTTCCAGAGTTGATTTTGCTTAAAATGATGTATTATTTTTGTTCCACTTCAGTTATGTTTTGTTGGTCTATTAAAATAAAATCTCAATTTAAAAAAGTTGGTGGTTGTAACATGAAATAATTCAAGAGTTATAAATACTTTATCAAGACACTGGATCTGTTCACTGATGTGTGTGTGTGTGTGTGTGGACACAGCTGCGGGTGGAGATGGAGGAGGAGAAAAAGCAGGCAGTGAGTAAAGCGGTGGTGAGCACGCAGGCGGAGATTGAGCGGAAATGTAAGCAGGTGAAGGAAAAATGTAAGGAAGAGATGATGGAGGAGATGAAGAAGCTGGTAAATCAACATAAGCAGGTTATTTCTCAAACCAAGAAGAAACAGTGGGTTCGTCCAACTCTCACATTTTACTTTAGTTTTAAGCTTTGTTACATTAATACAGTTTACTTAAACTTCAGTTTTGTGTGTGTAACAGTGCTACAACTGTGAGGAAGAGGCCATGTATCACTGCTGCTGGAACACCTCGTATTGCTCCATTAAGTGTCAGCAGGAACACTGGCATGCTGATCACAAACGCACTTGTCGCAGAAAGAGATGAGCAGCAGGGATCTTCCATCCATGTACCCCGCTGATGGATGACACCTGGTCACCACCAGTTTTAAACACTTTCCTCACCCTGGACTTTCTCTTTCTTCAGTGAACTCGAGGTGTAATGTGGAGAGGAACCATTGTTTCCTCTAAAACTTTTAGATTTTATTTTATGTAAATCTCTTGAAAATTCTTGCCTACAATTTAACGGAAATGTGAAGTAATAACGTTTTTAATCATGTGATTGTGCATCACTCGCTGTGTATTTTTATTGTGCCAGCGGTTTTATTTGCCCAGTGTCAAAGGGGCGTTGCTGTTTTACTGCATGCATTTGGAGGGATTTTGCGGGATGGAATCCATCATGGTTTGGGGACAGTGTTTAACGCCATTTGTGTCAGGAAAAAATGCAATCTTTTAATGAATTTGCACATTTTGGTATAAAAAAAAAAAGGTTTGAGACAAGATTATTTATGTGCTAAGTTTGTGCACCTGTTGAAGTTGCGATGTTATTGTATTGAAACTGGACCTGATCATCTGTTTGTTTACACTGTTTCTCATAGATTGAGACAAATTGAGAAGTTTCATATCTCAAAATTGAGTTTTAGAGCTGATTGAAGTGGAGACCAGCTGTTTGTCAGCTTTAAAAAAAAAAAAAAAAGTTTCCTCCCACCCATGCACTACCTGTAAATAAACGTTTAGTGAAGTGTAAATGTAAACGGTTTGCTTATTGGCAGAATTATGTACATTTCAAATGGAAAACTTCTCATTCCAGTGCGCATGAAATCTTTTTCCTCCTGAATTCAACATTTTCCTGGTTGCTTTTAAAGGAAACTTTTTTTTAAATTGTGGGCATCATTTTAAACATTACTATTGAGAGCATGGTCAAGTCCAAGCCTGGCATTTCGTTTCAGGTGTGTGGTCATGTGCTGTAAAAGCCCCAACCGGTGTGTCTGTTTCAAGACATTACACTCTGTAACAGTAACTATAATAAACAATAAACAAACATCTGGAATTTACAGCTGTTTATCACACTGAATACACACACACCAATCAAAGCACTTTATTGCACCATAATCTTGTGAATTTCAGCCAAAGCGTCTATAAAAGTGTTATTTAATAATTTATCATGTACAAAACAGCTTTAACAACTGCACCATACAAAGTAGATTTTTTTTTTTCCAACAATAGAGTTTATACACACCATGCAGACTAACTGACATTTATCCAAATTTGACATGAGCTGAAGGTCACAGTTCATTTTCACAAATAACAATTTGCAGGCTCAAAGTTTCCATTGTCACATAGCAGTTGTTGAACCTCACCATCCTTGTTCCTATCATCAGCCCAATGTCATTAAATTTCATTAAGAAATTCTACCGTAAAAATAACTAGCAATTCTTACAGCTTCTCATTCTTACAGGTCTTCCTAGGTTGCGTGTTTCATGCGTTTGCCTGCTGATGAACTGAAATCTGCTGATGAAATAAAATTGCAAAATTAAAACAGCAAATTAAACACACGTTTGACTCAGAACATGTGTGTTTTCTCTACAACATAGCATGCATTTGGGAAGTACTGCACCAAAGTGTTCATGGTTGATTCCTAGATTGTAGAATATTCTTTCTTTAATATAGATTTATTTATTGGATTTGTATATATTTGTACATTTTGTGATTTATACAATGCTTTGTTTCTATTAGCAATGTTCTTTAATGAGAAAAACAAATTTAAACGTCTTTCACATTTTTAAAAAGAGGAAAATAAATATTCTTTTCTGTACATAGTTACACAACAAACTTCCTGTTTACATTGAAATTAAATAACTGAAAACTCATTTTTCTCCTGCTGTGAGAGAAAAATCTCAACTGGTAACTGTTGGTGTGTGTGTGTATGTGTGTGTTCCAAACTCACAACTTATGAGCCAGTCTCAGAAATGGAATGCATGTTTACTTGCTTTTGACTCACGTAAACAAATCAAAGTGCCGCTCTATTATACGGTCATCTTCTGTCTCTCTCATCTGGCATTGGGTCTACCAGGCACTTGCTGATCTTCATCCTAATAATGTTGCTGTTTGTACTGAGGCTACACATACACACGGCTACATGTTGTAAGCCACATAAATGGGGTCAAGCTGATCAGCCAGAAAACCGTCACGTAGGTGCATCCGTTGTTTCTCTCCGCGAGAGTTGATGGGAATTACGCCAATGTCCACAACAACCACCAGACCCACAATTAGATAATGTTCCTCTAACACAGCGTTCGTCACCAACGGCACTAAATCCAACGCTTCCTGCTCTGAGCCCTCCAACTCTACCACCACCACCAATAGGTTAGTCCACGGGAACACAGCACTGCAATACACAGAAAACCTGATTCAAAGAAAAGTTTTTTTTTTGTTAAAAAGTTTGGGGTTTTTAAACATCAATTCCACAACCGGCTGGATGCGTGTGTGTGTTTGTGTCAACTCTGACATGGCTCAGTGTAAAAACATTATACATTCTGGAACATACCACTCCATAATACTTTTGTGTGTGCGGATGACTGAGGTCTCGATGTCGATGGGGTGATATCGCATCCCTCTGAGCTCCATTGCTTCATCCAGTGCTCCAACCACATACAGGGCGTCGTGTCTGTCTGTAAATATTACACATAAGACAGTCAAAAATACATAAACACACAAAATCTAAATATTATCTGAAAATGTGTGCGGTGACCTCCACTAGCATCTGTGAGGTCAGTGCGTCTCAGGAACCCCAAGTACCCGGTTCTTGACCACACAGTTTGTGTGTCCCCGAAGCTCAGGCGTGAACTGAAGTGGTCGGACTGCAGCGTCTCATCTCCATACACAGTAAAATAACCGCTTCCATTGTGACTGCTGTGCACCCAAATCTACAGCCAGGGGAATCATGAGAATCATGATTTTATAGATGTTATGATAAATGAGAAGTGAAAACAGATACACACCTCCCCCAGATGAGAATCTCCTAAAGGACCCTTGGTTTCAGGATTAGCAATAATGATACGAACTCCGGGTAAAATCTGCAGACAGAAGTATAGTGTGTGTATATTTGTTTGTCTGAGTGCTTCTTGCAGATTAATGTCCAAAAGGGCGCACAATTTTCAGATTTATAGAGAAATAGCATGCATGGGTATGAACAGAGGTGTTGGCTTATAAATACATAACAAAACATGGTGCACTGTGTCACTGTATTTACTCACTGATCTGCTGATCTTGAATACCTGATCATTAAGTGTAGGCCCTTCTATTTACCACATGCATTGTCATGATAGCAGTGTATGTCCCCCCGGATGCTAAAGCTAACATTGCAGTTTGTTGATAGCAGAACTCCTGTTCCATTGCTGACAGTGCATCCTGACGGAGCATTTATTGTTGCTGGGCATTTTAATCACCAATTTAAAATCTGTTCTGCTGAAATTCCAACATGTGTCCTGTTTTACTAGGGGATCATGTATATACAAGTGTGGCTGATGCTTACAGTCATTCCCCTCCCTTACCTCTGACAATCAGACCATCTCTCAATGTTCCTACTGCCCAAGTACTCTACAGTCATCAGACATGTGAAACCCACTGTTAGGACTGTTAAAGTTAGGCTGGATGGAGCTGACGCTTCTCTCCAGCAGCAGTTCTCACTGGACTGGGGTGAATTCGCTTCATAGGCCATGACTAATTCCATCACCAACATTAGCACCTACACCAACGCTGTACTTGGTCACATCAATAGCTGTGTGGATCGGGTGACCAGACTAAAAAAATATCAAAGTGTTCCCCAATCAGAAGCCATGGATGAACCAGGAGGTCAGTCTCCTGCTCAAAGCACCACCTTCAGGTCTGGTGACTAGGAGGCCGACAGTGTTGCCAGAGCCAATCAAACCACCCAAAGCAACACCAGGTGAGCAGCCTCTCACACTCTCCACCTCTGAAGTGTTCGCCACCCTGGGAAGGGTGAATGCAAGAAAAGCAGCTGGTCCTTGATAGCATTCCTGGTCGTGTTCTCTGAGCATGTGCGGAGCAACTGGCGGAGCTCTTCAGAGACATCTTCCATCTGTCCTTGGCCCAGGCAATCGTCCCCACCAGATTCAGGAATGCGACCATTGTGCCAGTACCAAACCACTCCGCTGCAACAGAACTTGCTGACTTTCGACCAGCACTCACACCTCTCATCACGAAGCGCTTCAAAAGACTGGTACTCACCCATCTTAAAGCCTGTCTGCCACCTAGCATGGACACTTACCAATTTGCCTAATTGCACAAATAGGTCAACTGAGGACGCCATTTCCACTGTAGTTCATTCTGCCCTGACTAAATTGGCTACCCCGACACTTATGCCAGGATGTTGTTTGTTGATTTAATCTCTGCTTTTAATACAGTTCGCCCTGCCAAGCTGAAGGTGGAACAACTTGGCATCAGCACACATCTCTGTAATTGGACTCTGGACTTCCTTACAAACATATCACAGTCAACAGACGTTGACTGTGTAAGCAGGATCACCTCCTCCAGTCACACAATCAGCACTGGGGTTCCTCTGGGATGTGTATTGTCCCCCCTACTATACTCCCTTTTCACCCATGACTGCATACCTGTCCATGCCTCAAACAGCATTGTGCAGTTTGCAGATGACACCATGGTGGTAGGCCTGATTGAAGGTAACGACAAGGCAGCGTACAGGGAGGAGAAACAGCATCTAGTAGCATGGTGTAAGGACAATAACATGGAACTTAACACCAAAAAGACCAAGGTCATTGTGGATTTTAGACGAGCTGGCAATTACACTCATCCTCCAATTCACATCAACAGAGCTGCTGTTGAGCGTGTACCCAGCTTTAAGTTCCTTGGAATACGCATCTCTGAGGACATAACCTAGTCTCTGAACTCTACTATCCTGGTCAGAAATGCACAACTCCGCCTATAGAGGAGACTTAAAAAGCCCCGTCTGTCCTGCAGAACTTTTACCACTGTACCATTGAGAGCATTCTCACAAACAGCATCTCAGTGTGGTACAGCAGATACACTGCTTCGGAACATAAAGCCCTTCAGAGGGTGGTGAAAACTGCCCGAAGAATCAATGGTACTGAACTACCCACATTAGAGAACATTTTCAGTAATCGCTGTTTGCAAAGGGCGAAGGGCATCATCACAGATCGCTCACACCCTAATTACGGACTGTTTACACTTCTCCGATCAGGCAGACTCTACCGTTGTCGCAGAGCCCGAAGAAATAAACTGAAAAATAGCTTCTTTCCTGTGGCTGTTTTTGCACTGAACAGCTGATCCAGTGTCAATAATCACCACTGAACTGTCACTTTCTTCCTGTAATTTTGCACAAATTTAAAATCATGCATCTTTGCACCACCCTTAACTATCTTTACACTTCTGTATATTTATCCATATATACATACATACACACATACATATATACAAGCACTCAGAGTATATATTCATAATGACATTCCTTCTGTACAGCTGTATGTCACACCACATACCACAAAAGTGTAGCAAGTTTTTACCTTTCCAGATTCCATGAGTGGCAGACTGTGTGGTGAACCTCGCTCAACCAAACGCACTCTGGGATGAAAATAACAAGATTACAATAATATCTGCAGCTCTTTACGTACACACTGTCTGGGTTTACAGTATATGTCTCCATGCACACCTGTCATGTCTCAGCGCTCTCATGTCCACATACACAGTTGTTGGGTCTGGTCCAGAGGTACCCTAAAAACACACACAAATTACTCACTGAATAAGTTTATTTAATTGCTGCTTTTTAATTTTAAAATCTGTCACTTTAACCTGCAAGCAGACCGCGAGATTCACTCTGCAGCCGAAGGAGGTACTGACGGCTCGTGGATGAAGGCCAAGATCTTTAAACAGTTTGGAGAAAGACTGAGTCAGAGCGATGCGAGGTCTTTCCTCTGCCACCACCACACACGTCCTCACACGGGACAGGTCCAGCCCACGTGACTATACACACGCACACACACATACATACACACACCTTTAACCCTTGTATGGTGTTCAGGTCTTTGGGACCTCTTTTCATTGGCATTGATGATTTAGATAAAAAAAGATTCATGAATAATTTCTGAAAAGTCTGACAATACTGACAGTGATTTCGAAGGAAAGGATGATACTGAGCTACTTCTGAAACAAAGCGCAGGACCAGCCTGTCAGCGGCCAGCTTCTATATCAGAACAAGCCCGCCAGCAGCCAGCTCCAGGAAAGTCCCATCAGCAGCTCACAAGTGAAGGTACAGTGGTGTGAAAAAGTGTTGTCCCCTTTCTGATTTCCAATCTTTTTGCATGTTTGTCACACAAAGTTTCAGATCATCAAATTAATTTAAATATTAGTCAAAGATAACATGTGTAAAACACACAACACAGTTTTTAAATGAAGACTTATTACTAAGGTAAAACAAAATCCAAAACTTCATGGCCCTGTGTGAGAAAGTGCTTGCCCCCATGTTAAAGCATAACTTAACTGTGGTTTATCACACCAGAGTTAAATTTCTCTAGCCACACTCAGACCTGATTACTGCAATACCTGTTTGCAATCAAGAAATCGCATAAATAGAACCTGTCTGACAAAATGAAGTAGACCAAAAAAAATCCTCAAAACCTAGACATCATGCCGCAATCCAAAGAAATTCAGAAACAAATGACATAGAAAGTAACTGAGATCTATCAGTCTGGAAAAGGTTATAAAGCCATTTCTAAAGCTTTGGGACTCCAGCGAACCACAGTGA
>JAOTRA010000019.1:36270-67547 GCA_026260255.1 Pseudolaguvia tuberculata
CACACACACACACACACACACACACACACACACACACACACACACACACACACACACACACACACACACACAGCATTGAAAAAAACATGAGAAAATGATTGGATTAATCCGTCGATTGTGAGAGGAAGCTTCCATTTTCTAGCAGAAAACCACATGCATATTCTCCAATGTTCTTGTGCTATAAACAAATCATCTAGTCAAATACACACACCTGGTTGTTTCTGTCGGGGTTTGGGTAGATTGGTGACGCATGTGTGAGGACACATGAGAACATTGCATGGATGCAGAGAACCTTCCAGAAACAGCTGCTTTGTCTCAGACAGGTGAATTCCTCCTAGCGGTGTCTTGGGCAGTGTGTTCGCAGGAACCAATGCCAAACAGAATACACCTACATTATGGATACTGTCTATGGCCTAGACACAAAGAAAAATTACATATTACATAATGAAGTGGAATTAGCAGCCAGTCCAAAAATGGTCTGTGTGAAGAGTGAAACTCTGAAACATTAAATAAACTGGACGACATGTGAGACCGGTGAGCAGTGGGAACTGTAACAGGCAAAATAAAACATATGAGACAGATGTGCAGTGTGATTTGTGAGTAGTGTGGCAGGTGAGCAGTGAATCAATTAAGAAAGTTAAGGCATGAGACAAGTATGCAGTGAAATGGGTGAGCAGTAAGACACACCTGAAGAACTCGACTCATCCACTGGAAGCTGTCCTCTTCAGTTGAGTCGGGTCTCTGTTCAGCCACCACCACAATACGCTCGTCATGTAGAACAGTCACAGAGAACACAGCTATCCTGCAGGAACACATGCACATTAACACACACTGCTTCAGTGTTTATTTTAATTAAATCATTAAACATTATAGAATAGAACTGTAAATCAATTTGGACTTCAGTTTTAAAATCATTGTTTAAAAATCTAGTAATATTTAAGCAATATGCATTCAGTCCGTAATGTGTGTGCGTGTGTAACAATTCCTCTATCCTTACCTGCCTCTATACACAAACTTCATAGGTTCAACAGCAAGTGCTGTGGCCACAATGTCATCAGCATTGTGTCTCCGCAAACTGACCACCATCAGGCCGTCTATCTTTCCCGTGATGAACACCAGACCCCCCGGACCCACAAAGCCCAGAAGCCCTGAGCGGGTAAATGGGTACTCACTCACCAAAGCTCCAGAACTGAATACTGGAAAAACCTGACAATCACACATAGTAACAGGGAGGAGGTTAAAACTTTGTGTATATATGTGTGTATGTATATATATATATATATATATATAAATAAATAAAAAAAAGAGAGTGAACCTCAAAGGTATTCTTGGTCATTCCTGACAGACCGTAGTATGAAGTTCCTGTGGCAATGGAACAAACACACAGCTCTCCGATCTCATCTGTTCTGCACAACTGTGGTAGTCCTTCTGGTTTTACTACACACATCAATGCTGAGAACACACACAGACGCACACACTAAGCTGTTTTCCTTTTTATACACGTTAATTGTAAAAATTGTATTTGAGGTTTTCGTTCAGAATGCTAAAATAAATAAGACCCCAGAATTAAAGTGTCTTTAGACCTGACGGACGGAAGACATTCATGTCTTGATTCTCCCAATTTAGTGGCCATTTTTACAGATTGCCTTCGAAAGACACGCATATGAGTAACAAGATCCCCGTCTCCAGGTGTCTTGACAAAGCTTGCAGAAGCCACCTTAGCCTCCCTAAAGACGTTTGTGTGTCTAACTCCGATGATAAATTTCGATTCGATTCCTTTTTTCTTTCTTGCAGCTGTTCTGTGTTTGTCTGAGTGTGTACCTCCAGGCATGACCGTTCCCACATCCTGTACTGTGAGAACAGCGAGACGTTCCTCTGTGTCTACTCTGATGACTCCATGGCTGAGACCTTGCATTGATAAAACCCCACGACCAGGAGGCTGACTGCTGTCATTTGTGGGTCTGCAAACACACACGAGCACACACACATTAATACAATATACGATAAAATTAATATTTGCATCACAAATATCAGCTGTACATTTGTATTAGATGTGTGTGTCACCTCCTGATCGCAACTGTGAGAGCCTCAGGTGAGCTAGCACATGGACAGATGACCTCTGGCCTCAGACCTTTACTCTGGAATACGTTAAGAAACGCGTCACATGATGAAATTGACCCTGAGAGAAACAACCAGACAAATTAAGATCTATAGCATCCAAGTGTGGGTGGGGTGTCAGAAAGATGTTGGTGTTCATATTCAGAGCTCACAGGGATTTGATCCATCAGCCACCAAGAGCATAAGCAGTGAACTCAGGTTGATGTCTTTTTGATCTCTGTGAGCCACAAGAGCCCAGTGCATATCTCTGCTTTTCACACACGCCACCTTAGCTGCACAAACACACACAAACACTTGTTTTGTACCATCACTAGTCAGTATATTTACAACCCAAATTCCGGTAAAAAAAATATATATATATATTAAGTTTACACAAAATGAAAACTACAAGACTTAAAAATTACATGTGCCAATATTTGATTCAAAATAGAACTATAGACTATATAACAATTGATCAAACAGACGTTTACACCTTTATCCACTAAATGATTCATTTCATTTTTAATGCCTGCTGCATTAGTTGGGACAGGGCATGTTTACCATAGTGTAGCATCTCCTCAGACGTCTGGCATCAAGGTTGTGACTTATGGAGTTTTGGTGTTGGAATTTAGTCCCATTCTTGCCTCGACAGTTGTGTGGTCATCTTTGACGTATTTATTGTTTATGATGTGCCAAATGAAAGAGCTGAACTGCAGACAGGCCAATTCAGCACCTGGACCTGGACAACAAACCATGCTGTTGTATAAGCTGCCGTATGTGGTTTTACATTGTCCTGCTGAAATACACAAGGCCTTAATTGAAACATTGATGGATGGGGACTATATGTAGCTCTAAAAGCTTTATATATCTTTTAGCGTTCATAGTGCCTTTAAAAACATGCACATAGCTTATGCACCCCCATACCATTGGAGATGGCTTTTGAACTGAATGCTGATAACACACTGAAAGCTCTTCCTCCTCTTTTGCCCAGAGGACACAGCAATTAACTTAATTGCTATATGTTCATTTATTCATTCATCTTTTTACCCGCTTATTCCCTAATTCGGATCACGGGGTCTGCTGGTATCTATCCCAGTGCACATAGGGCAAGAGGCAGGGGTACAACATGGACAGGTCGACAGTCCATCGCAGGGCACACATCGACAAACAACCACACACACACAAACAGTTGCTAAATGTTCTCCAAGAAATCCTGTTGTCCTGTCCCCACTATTTTAAGACTTGTAGCAGGCAATTTGAAATGATCTTATTTAGTGGATAAAAGGGTGCAGTTTAAAAAATGTTATTTATGTATGTAATTTATAATATGCTCTGGCCCATGTGGTGATATAGCTCAAAACAGTTTAAAGTCATTAATCGTTGAATATCCAGAGCCCAGACATGCTAATCCACTCAATAATCACATGGGTTATTAAAAATTTAAGTTTGTTCCCTTACTTAAAGAAAAATCTCACCAGACCCAGAAAGTATGACTTGATTACCTTAAAGGAACATCTGTGTAACTGCTGGCATGATTGATGTTTGAACTAAAGTGTAGACTTTAGGTCACCTTTCATCACTCAAATGTCGTTTTCAGATGTATGAGCCAGATGGAGGGTTGTGGCAATCGTATCGTTTGTATAGAGGTTCGTACAATATGTAGTGTGATAGAGGGTGTTAATGTGCCTTATGAAAAGTCTCTCAAAGCATTTAATCATGACGGTTGCAACTGCAACGGGACAATAGTCAATGAGGCAGGAGACTGTCAACATCTTTGACACAGGGAAGGTAGCAATTTTAAGGCATGTGGGAACGACAACTGTACATCGAGAAGTGTTGAAATTGTCAGTTAAGACAACTGCTAATTGTTTTGCACAGACCCTGAGCATTCTAGCAGGGATGTTGTCTGGTCCAGCAGCCTTCTCCTTAAGGTTTTCCTCACATCAGCCAAGTCAAGATACACCTTGTCCCCATACAACCGCAGGGCTGCAACCACCCACCATTTGGTGCATGAAGTTCAGCCGAATCAGTTGACAAGTTTTACCAGCAGTAAGCCCCATAAGGGAGTCATGAAGTCAGGAGGACAGTTCACCTCTGTCCATTGAACCTTCCTCAGTCAAGTACACAACCTCACCCGGGGTCTACAAGTGGGTCTCTGCAGGTGCCACTGGTCCAATACCTGGAGGCTTGGGTAAGCGTAACCAGTGGCTCCTAAGAATCATTCCAGTTTGGTTATGGCATTCAGTTCGCAACAGATGTACTGGCACACAGTCTCACTGCACAGGTCAGGGAGAACCAATTGCAGTTGCTGCACATTGCTCAGCAAGATATGCTTCTCAGAATTGGGTTTGTTGACAGTGGCACCTTTATGGCTGATTTAAATGGCGACACCTCAAGTAGGGGGTTCCCCAGGGCTCAATGATCGGTCCTCTACCATTATTATATATGCTCCTACTCGGGAGCTTAATACGTAAACATGATGTAAAGTTCCACTGTTACGCTGATGACACACAGCTCGTCCAGATGCGGAACGTCAGAAACATTAGAAACTTGGTTGTGATCTCAGATTCCAATCTTTCATTTAATGCCCATATAGATACTATTACTAAAATAGCATTTTTTCTGCTTAGGAATATCGCTAATTAATTAGGAATATTCTGCCACCAAATGATGCAGAAAAACTATTCCATGCCTTCATTACGTCCAGGCTGGATTACTGTAACGCTCTGCAAAGGTCTTCAGTTAGTTCAGAACGCAGCAGCAAGAGTCCTTACTCGGACCAAGAAATTCGAACATATCACCTCTGTTCTATCCACGCTGCATAGATTTTAAAATACTACTTTTAACGTATAAAGCTAATTTGTCTCGCACCTCAGTGAGCTGGTGGTGCCCTATGTTCCGCCACGCCCACTTAGTTCAAATTATGCAGGCTGTCTGTCAGTGCCACATGTGAATAAAGTTATAGCAGCGTTTTCATATAATGCCCCAAAATAATGGAACAGTCTACCAGTTTATGTCCGAGAATCAAACTCAGTCTCAATATTTAAGTCTAGATTTAAGACCCATTAAGGCATTTCAGTGTTAGTTCCCTAGGAGCAGACCGAGGGGACTCATAGATGTTGAGTATTATGGTGATCTGATGCTGTTTGGATGCTGTCCTCCACACTCTCACCGATTACTCAGTTGTCTTCGGTGGTGGACTGGTTGCCTTACATATCAGGGATCCCTTATGTCTATGCCTTCCTCTGGTTCTCCTTTTAGTTAGGCTGTGCTAGTTAGTTATTGCTTAGAGTTATTGCTTTCCTGCATTGAACTCTTTCAGTATCTTATAACCTCAATGCCATTTATACAGTATAGAACCGTTTTTTCTCCACCCCTCTGCTTGGTCATCACAATTCCGCGACGACCTTGGACGTCGCCCCATTTCCAGCCACCAGAACTGTTTTCACTCAAACATACACACTTATAAATTGATTTTTGTTCAACCCAAATGAGGATGGGTTCCCTGTTGAGTCTGGTTCCTTTCAAGGTTTCTTCCTAATCCCATTCTAGGGAGTTTTTCCATGCCACTGTCGCCTCGGCTTGCTCATCAGGGACAAAAAAACTAATCATTCCTCCATCATTCATTCTGTAAAGCTGCCTTGAGGCAATGACTGTTGTTAAAAAGCGCTATACAAATAAAATTGAATTGAATTCCCGATGCACTTGTGCCTGGATCTGGAATTCATTGGCAAATACAATCATTTAGGATAGAGCGCCCTTTACAAAGTGGCTCTATTACTTGAATTGCTGTGTGTCCATCCTCCAGGTAGGATTTGAAGGGCAAAACATGTCTGCCTCCACCATTAAGGAAAATGTGGCTGGAGTTTGGGTTACGGTGGGCACACAATCTGGTGATCAGGTTCCACAAAGGCTGCGTCCTTCAGCACAGAACAGCAGCCACACAGAGAGCATTGCAATCAGTGGCGATTACACATTCCTCAATTAAGAGGGTGGGAGACCTCCAAACCCTTTGTCAATGAGGCGTGCAAACTCTCACGTTGTCTTGAGACCCAGGCAGGAATACATGCCTAAGGGACCCACCACTCCCTTCAGGGATCAGGTGACCTTAAAAGATATTCCCCCTAAGCAGGGGACTCTTGTCCTGCCTCTGTTGTATCTGGTATGAACTTTTCATGTGTACCTAGACCACACCCAGACACCGCACATGTTTTCAGATCAAAGGGTAACTCCAAATGATCTTTCTGTTTAATCAATGGCTTCAAAACTCACATTTGAAGCATATAGCATTTATCTCGCTATTAATATACAGTTGCTGATGTTCAACTAGATGGAAAAATAAGCTAGTTCAGTGAAGTAGTGTCCTTCGACACTGGAAGATATGAACATATCACACCTTTCTTATTCTACACTGCCCTGGCCCCCAGTAAAATTCCATCAATTTTATTACTACTGAAACGTCTTGCACCACAGTACCCGAGTGAATTGTTATTGGAATAGGCCGGCACAGTCTCAGTGTTTAAATTATTTATATAATTAAACATTTGTGAATAGATTTTTTTACATAAAGCAGTTGATCTGGGGGACTCATGGATGTTGCCTGTTTTCTGTTGACCTGTTATGTTTAGACACCATCTTCCCCACTTTCATTGATTCTCACTGATTTATACTGTGTCACACACAGTATAAATTGTATCCTTTGTATACAACTGTTCTCTTTGTCACAACATTACTTGGCTGTCAGTCATCCGGATTGAATAATGCAACTGTATAATTCATACAATACTGTTTATCACCAAAAGGAGGATTGGTTTTTTGCTGAATCTATTTTTTTCTATAACCATTTCAAGGTGTTTTTCATTGCCACCATCACCCTGCTTGCTAATCAAGGACAAAACTCATTTTTAGTTCATTCACATTTTATGATTTTCTTGAATGTAAAGCTGCTTTGAGACAATGACCATTGTAAGGAAAAAAAAAACCTATACAAATAAAATTTAAGTTTTATTGTGAACAAAATATTGGCTAATGAGATTCAATTTCATTTTATTCAATTTGAATAAATGTATAATTTGTAAATGAACAAGGTATTTTGGAAATATGCAAACACGCACCTTTATATTGAAACACTTTCTGGATCCAGGACAATGGATTGACTTTCATTAGAGAGTATGGAATACTTATCACATGCATCATGTTCATCACACTCTGAGGGAAACACAAACGCACGGGAGATAATCAAAGAACCTAAATGACCAATCATTGATCTCATCATATGTGAGACTTACTGTCAGAATTCCGTGCCACAGACCCACATCCTTCTTAAAGTCCAAAACATTCACTATGGTCTCCGCTGCAACACACACAGAAAAAAAAAATTAAATATGTACATGCACGTGTGTGTGTGTGTGTGTGTGTGTGTGTTACCCTCAGTGTATCTGCAGGACTGTGTGAGAGCCTGGCAGTGTGTGAGCAGGGCAATCCTCATCACAGTAACTCCTAAAACACTCCCATCCTTACAGGTCTTATACTGAAAAACACACAAAAGGAATATAAAATGTTATGCAGCAAAAAATAAAAGTTTATTCACTACTTTCAGACCAGTGCCTTACTTACAGCCTTTAATTGTACTGTATATTTAATTAATGTATGGTTTTCTGATCGATAACATATCAACTCCAGTGTTTATATTAGTTTCCTCTACCACAGCCTTCAGAATGAAACACAAGCTACACAAACCACATTCTCTGAGAAATCGCTATTGAAAAACAAACAGTATATGCGACACCGAGATAGGCAGAGATAAAGACAAACAATATAAATATTAATTCATTCATTCATCTTCTTACCCGCTTATTCCCTAATTCAGAGTCACAGGGGTATGCTGGTGTCTATCCCAGCGCACATAGGGCGATAGGCAAGGGTACACCCTCGTCGCGCTGACTGTGGGTGGAAACCTGAGTACCGGAGGAACTCTTTCATTGGGGGTAACAAAGATGGACAGGATTAGAAATTAGTTTATTAGAGGGACGGCGCATTTAAGTGTAACGGCTCTTATCTGCGTTGTGTGCAATAATTGCGACAACCAAAAGTATTTCGCACCCCAGGTGGATTATTTCTGTTACATGAAGTGATCAATTTCACAGTTTCAGCGTTCTTAACGCCCACAACTACTCTCTTTGCTAGCGCGAAATTTACTGAACCATTTTAAATATAAAGTAAATAGAGCAAATATACAGCAGTTTGTAAAGAGTAATAGAACTTGTACCTGTTAAAACACATTTAAATGAAGAGATCAGTTTCACAGTTTCAGCGTTCTTACACGACGAGTGTACATTAGCAATTATAATATTTAACATGAAAGAAGAAAAATACTTCGTGAAAATAAAAAATAAAAATACATTTTTTACAGAGCACTCACTCACCACAACTACTCTCTTTGCTGGCGAATAAATTACTGATTAAACCAGAAGGATGTTCCAATATGCCGCCAGCCAAAGAACAGAGTGTAAGGCTCTAGCCCATTTAAAGGACACATACAGAAACCAAAGCAAGTGGAAACACCTTTTTGAAACTGTTACATAAGGTGTTTTGAAGACAAGTTAAAAGAGGCTACATACATACACACCAAAAGTTTGGAAACACCTTCACATTCAAAGAGTTCATGACTGAAAATTGTAGATTCACACTGAATCAAAACTATGGATTAACACGTGTGAAATTATATACATAAAGTGTGAAACAACTGAAAATGTCATATTCTAGGTTCTTCAAAAGCAGCCACCTTTTGCTTTGATTACTGCTTTGCACACTCTTCGCATTCTCTATGAGCTTCAAGAGGTATTCAACTGAAATGGTCTTCCAACGGTCTTGGAGTTCCCAGAGATGCTTAGCACTTTGGCCCTTTTGCCTTCACTCTGCGGTCCAAACCATCTCGAGGTCCGGTTACTGTGGAGGCCAGGACATCTAGCACAGCACCCAATCACTCTCCTTCTTGGTCAAATAGCCTTTACTCAGCCTGGAGGTGTGTTTGGGGTCATTGTGCTGTTGAAAAATAAATAGTCCAACTAAATGCAAACCGGATGGAAAAGCATGCCGCTGCAAGATGCTGTAATAGCCATGCTGGTTTAGTATGCCTTCAATTTTGAATAAATCCTCAACAGTGTCACCACTAAAGCACTCCCACACCTCCTCCATGCTTCACGGTGGGAACTAGGCATGTACAGTTGTTCTTGAGATGTGTCTGCTGCTAGAACTCTGTGTGGCCTGGTCTCTAATCTGAGCTGCTGTTAACCTGCGATTTCTGAGGCTGGTGACTTGGATGAACTTATCCTCCGTGGCAGAGGTGACTCTTGGTCTTCTATTCATAGGGTAGTCTGCATGTGAGCAAGTTTCTTTGTAGTGCTTGATGGTTTTTGTGACCGCACTTGGAGACACTTTCAAAGTTTTCCCAATTTTTTGGACCGACTTGTTTTCATTTCTTAAAGTAATGATGGTCACTCGTTTTTCTTTACTTGACTGCTTTTTTTGTGGAAAAATACAAATTCTAACAGTAGGACTATCAGCTGTGTATCTGACTTCTGCTCAACACAACTGATGGTCCCAACCCAGTTTATAAGGCAAGAAATCCCACTTACTAAACCTGACAGGGCACACCTGTGAAGTGAAGTGAAGTGAAGTGAAGGGAATTTCAGGTGACTTCCTCTTGAAGCTCATCAAGAGAATGCCAAGAGTGTGCAAAGCAGTAATCAAAGCATAGGTGGCTACTTTGAAGAACCTAGAATATGACATTTTCAATTGTTTCACACTTTTTTGTTATGTATATAATTACACATGTTAATTCATAGTTTTGATGACTTCAGTGTGAATTTACAATTTATAGTCATGAAAATAAAGAAAACTCAGATGTTTCCACACTTTTGGTCTGTACTGTACATACATAACCCACATCAAATTAAAAGGAGCTTAATTGTCATTTCAACCATATATGACAGTTACAGTGAAATACAATACAGTCAAATGAAATAAGGTTTCTCCAGGTGCTACATACAAGACAAAATAAGAGCCAACAGGAGAATTTCAGGACAAAGTAACACCACAGAGACACAGACTAATAAAGTAACAGACAATAAAAAGGGGAGATGAATTTTGGTGGTAAATAACGGGAATGAAGAGGAAGTGGTGGCTTAGTGGTTATGGTGTTGGACTAATACCAGAGAGGCCGAGGTTTAAGTCCCAGTACCACCATGTTACCACTGTGGGCCCTTGAGAAAGGCCTTTAGCCCTCAATTGCTCGGTTGTAAGTTGTTCTGGGTAAGGGCGTATAACTGTATCTAAGAATCCCATTTTATTCTTACCCACTTATTCCCTAATTCGGGGTCACGGGGGTCTACTAGCATCTATCCCAGCTCACACAGGGCGAGAGGCAGGGAGTACACACTGGACAGGTCGCCAGTCCATCACAGGGCAACACAGACAAACAACCATTCACACACACATTCACACCTATGGACAACTTAAAATTACCAAATCAACCTAATCTGCATGTTTTTGGACTGTGGGGTTTCCCACACAACACGGGGAGAACATGAAAACTCTGCAATTTGTAGTAGTAAATGATGTGTTGTTAGATTGCAAGTCAAGGTTCAGTTCTAGGGCCTTTCAATTTCACAATTTACATATATACAACAGTGGGGACATTATTAGGAAACATGGTATTGGCTTTCATTGCACTGCTGATAACACTGTATATCTGCTCACAGCCTGGTAAAGCCTACCAATTTGACAAAGTAACCATATGTATAGTTCATTTAAAAACGTTGACAAATAATTTCTTGTTACTAAATCCTGAAAAATCAGGCTATAATTATCGGACCAGAAGCCACTGAAAAGCCTGATCATATCAGCCAGGTTCTGTCAGTACTACACTGACTACCAATTAAAGATACTTAAAATCCTGTTAATTACCTATAAAATCCTGAATGGTTTATCCCCCTCACTGTTTGGGAGGTAGACACACTGTCACTTTAAAACTTGATTGAAGACGTATCTCCTTAACCTCACATAACATGACAGACTACTTTATTATTCATATTCTTAAAAGGATTGTTAGGCTGAAATAATCAGATCAACTGGAACTGGGAAACTAATGTTATATATTAGTACACATATCTTAAGTAAAGCTTAAGTGAGTGAAGTGAAGCTTCCAGTGAAGCTGCTTTGTAACAATCACAATTGTTAAAAAGCTGCAATAGAAATAAAGGTTATTTGACTTTATTACTATTTTTAATATTGTTATCATTTTAGCTTTCCTTGTCTAAAAAAATTGATGAATCCATATATCAGTGATTTAATGCTTTAGCAACAATGTGATCCCACATTCATACAAATAAAACACCTCTGAATTTGAAATTGAACAGAGAAGAGGAGAGAGATAGAGAGCTCTGCAAATCACAGAGCGTTGTCTCTGCCCCACCACTATTAAACATGGCCATATCACCCATGTACTTACAAAAATTATAATCAATTAAAATTCTAGACTTGGTCAGTTTGGAAAAGTTTTTACTTCCAAAGTGGACACATTTAAAACCGCCTACATAATCTCTGAGTAAAGTAAGAAGCCTTTTCCTGATGTAAGCTAATATTTTTGAGAGCAACTTGGTATCAGTGCACAGAAGTGGCACAGAGTGATGTTTTTTTTTTTTATTTAAACTTCATGCACAACCTGTCCTAACGGCCCAGAACACTTTGTAGATCTCTACATGTAAAAACATCTATGCCAGCAAAAATTGGGCCCCCAGTCCCTGGCTATTTCATCAATTTTTGTTCTAAAAAGGTTTCGTTCTCAGACAGTGTTTTAGCTATGAGATTAATCAGAATAGAATGCAGGAACATTAGACAGTCGCACATAATTACATAATAACAATTGTACTGTGTATGCAAGAGGCAAAAAAAAAAAAAAAACACATTCTTATGAGTTAAACTTAAACATCAGTCCATGCTTTTCACCATTACAGTCCTACACACATCTTAATATAATAAACAAACCTACTATTCTTAGATCTTAGAAAAGTTGACAAGACACCAACAGCTCTCATGAGCTCTACATGCCACCGCACATGCGCAGAGACAGAGAACAAGAGAGAGAGAGACAGAGGGTAACAGAAATAAGAGGGGAGAAAGAGGAAAGCTGGATATACGCGCCAGCTTCTGTGAAAACAGACACTACTTCGAGGAAAACAGACCCAATAAAGACTGGAGTTTAGATTAAAAAGGTGTATATGTGTTGCTATGTGTTTCCGGACATCACCTCTATGTAGGCTGTGTCGTTGTTTGCATCTTTAATATGAGGGAACCAATCACGTGGATGTTTGGAGAGATGTTTAGATTCTGTGACAACCCACAGCAGCTTTGGCCAACCTACAACACAAGAATATTAGAATCCATCATAGATCTGAACATCATAAATCAAGCACAAATTCACCTACAGACCATCACAGATTTATCTGCTGACCATCACAGATCAATATACAGGTAATCATATTAAGCTACAGACTATTACAGATCTATCTACAGAGAATCTACCACCAGAAATACATCTAGAGACCATATCAGGTTCATCTATTAGTATAGATCCATCTAAGGACCAACACAACCATTTACAGACCACCTATTTACAGATTATGCAAGACTCATCTACAGATAATCACAGCTCCTATGTTTATAGATGACAAACCATAACAGATCCATTAATGATTCATCTATAGACCATCAATGATGCTACAGATCATGAACAATATTTATTAGTTTTGACTTGATGAATAACAGAAATAATGTCACCTCTCTTTTCTGTGGTCTTTCTCTGGCTCTTGTCTGTTTCAGCATTAAAAAAGCTTATCTTTCCTGTGTGCTGTTTAGATTTTACCTCATTGCACTTTAAAACTGTTGACACCTCAGTGCAAATAAAAAAATTATTTTTGTCCGTCATACATACACCAGCACATACATACACCAGCACAAACGTACACACCCACAAACAGCTGACCTTTGAACTGTGTGATTTCCCCAGTGGGGCCTTTTGGGAGCCCCTTATGGCATGCATCGCTGGTTAGAGCCACTGTAACACCACAGCTGCCAAGAAGGAAGCCGATCTGCTGACTGCCGGCATCCTAAAGCACAGTAAGAAAACAATCCACGTCTCATTTTCCTGCCAGGAAAATCTCCAGGTTAACATGGCTTACTTTTGATGTTAACCTGAATGTGTGTTTCTGTGTATGTGTCACAGCAAGAAGAAGAAGTGTGTGTGTGTGTGTGTGTGGCATGAAAAAGTTGAAAAATACAAAACATACAACAAATACAGTGTTGGCCCATTCCTGATTTACAATCTTTTTGCTTGTTTGTCACACTTTAATGTGTCAGATCAGACAAATTTAAATATAGTCAAAGATAACATGAGTAAACACTTTAAATGAATGTTTTTATTAAGGGAAAACTAAATCCAAAACTGCGTGAGAAAGTGTTCATAAAACATAACTGTGGTTTATCACACCCAAGTTAAATTTCACACTCAGACCTGATTACTGCAACACCTGTTTGCAATCAAGAAATCACAAATAGGACCTGCCTGACAAAGTGAAATAGACCAAAAGATCCTCAAAAGCAAGACATCATGCTGAGATCCAAAGAAATGAGAAAGAAGGTAATTGAGCTCTCAGTCTGGTAAAGGTTATAAAGCCATTTCTAAAGCTTTGGGACTCCAGCGAACCACAGTGAGAGCAATTATCCACAAATGGAAAAAACATGGAACAGTGGAGAACCTTCCCAGGAGTAGCCGGCTGACCAAAATTACCCCAAGAGCGCTGCAACAACTCATCCAAGATGTCACAAAAGATCCCACAACAACATTCAAAGAATTTCAGCCCTCACTTGCCTCAGTTAAGGTCAATGTTCATGACTTTCACAATAAGACTGACTGGGCAAAAATGGTCTGCATGGCAGAGTTCAAAGACGAAAACCGCTGCTGAGCAAAAAGAACAAAAGGTTTGTCTCAGTTTTACCAGAAAACATCTTGATTATTCACAAGACTTTTGAGAAAATAGTTGAACTTTTTGAAAGATGTCACATCTGAAAAAGAACATCATACCTCAGTAAAATATGATGGTGGTAGTGTGATGGTCTGGATCCGTTTTGCTGCTTCAGGACCTAGAAGTCTTGCTGTGATAAATGGAACCATTAATTCGCTGTCTAACAAAAAATTCTGAAGGAGAATGTCCGGCCATCTGTTCATAACCTGAGCTGAAGCGAACTTTAGTTTTGTAGCAGAACAATGATCCAAAAACACCAGCAAGTCCACCTCTAAATGGCTGTAGAAAAACAAAATGAAGACTTAAGTGGCCTACTCAAGTCCTGACCTGAATCCTATTGAGATGCTGTGGCATGTCCTTAAAAAAGCAGTTCATGCTTGAAAATCCCAAATGTGGCTGAATTACAACAATTCTGCAAAGATAAGTGGACCTCCTCCACGCAGAACACATGATGTACTTGATTGAGCAAACAGGACATGATCCTCTGCAATAAGCATAGATGAAATTCTGTGGTCCACGAACCTGACTCCTTCCTGCCCCTGGCTCTAACGAAGTCCAACATTGAACAAGTCTGTTATACAGATACCCGGAGTTTGGTTGGGTAAACTCCCATGAGCCCGCAAGCACCCTGAAAGGGTATAAAGCTGGTCCAGAGTTCCAGGGCTAGGACAAAAACTACATCAGATCGGTCGAATTCTCTTCCCCAGTACCTTGGCATGAACTTTCCCGATAGGCTGAGAAGAATGATCCCCCTTGTAGTTGGACCACCCCCTTTCTTAAAACAAGGCCCCACCACCCCAAACTCCTCCCAGACCTGAATTTTTGCCTCCACAATCACTCAAGCTGAAATCTGCTTGGCCTACCCGTACCGTTCAGCTGCCTCAGTAGTCAACCATGCTTCATAGGAGTCTTTCTTCAGCTCGACAGCATCCCATACCTCTGTACACCACTGGGTTCAGGAGTTGCTGCCTAAACCAGATACCTTTTGGAAACAAGAAGTCACATCAACAATGGAGGTTGAAAACACCCTAGACTCAATGTCCAAAGCCTCCTTCGGGATATGGTCGTAGCTCTGCTGGAAGTTAAAGAAGGGTTCTAACAGAGGTTCCCAGCAGACCCTCACATTATGTCTGACTTCCACCCCTCTCTTTACCAGAGTGTATAAGTGTACAACCATAAGTTTATAATTGGCCACCAGGACTAGGGGTCCTGGTGCCATGTGCAAACAAACATGGTGTTTAGTGTACTGTTGCTGGACTTCTGTGCTAGTCAAAGTTTGTCCATAACAAAACACCACTCTGGTTCAGATCGGGGGGGGCGTTCCATCCAATCACTCCAGATTATGACTGTCATTGCCTATGTGAACGTTGAAATCTTCCAGTAGAACGATGTAGTCCCCAGTCTGAGCACTTTTCAGTGCCCCAAGAGACCCAAATAAGGCAATTCAGCTTGCAGAGGCTGGATGGCTATGAGCACCACACAAGCCCGCCGCCTCTCACCATGGGAAACTCCAAAGTCGCTCTCAGGAAATTGAGTTCCAGAGCTGAATTGTGCATGGAAGTGACCTCTCAACCTCCCGCACAAGCGAGATAACCCAGAGATCTGGCCATCTTCAACCAACACCCAATCCACATAGCACAAGCCACTTATGGTCTCCTTTCAGCCTTAGATGAACATTTTTAAATTTATTTTTTCCTAACATTTCCTGAAAGATCAAACAGAACTTGATAAAAACTATTCACACACACACACACACACACAGGCACAGAGACACACACATAAGTTTCTTCATGTAAATATGATATCTAATTTAAATTAAATTCTAATGTTTAAAGATGACTCGCTACTGCTGTAAAAACATTCAATATTCGTTATCTTGCCAGTTTTTCACCTTTCGGGTAAGTGGCACCTCTATGGGCACCGGTACAACTTCAGCGAGCAAGCAGCCATAAAACGCCACCATGAAGGCAGCAGGGTCGTTATTTGGGAATACCAGCGCCACCTGAAACAAGACAGAAACAGAGAGCAGGCAGTAAGATTCAGTCAGACTAGAACACACTGATCAGTTGAAGTGGTATTATACACCCACCGGCCACTTTATTAGGTAAACCTGTTCAATTAGTTATACAATCTGCTAATCAACCAATGACATAACTCAAAGCAATTAGGTCTGTAGGTGTGGTGAAGACAACTTGCTGTTTAATCCAAGCATCAGAATGGGAAAGAAAGGACAGGTCTGACTGTTTGAAAAACTGCTAATCTACTGCTTTAATAAACAACCATTGTTAAGGCTTACAGAGAATAGTTTGAAAAAGAGAATACATCAAGTGAGAAGCAATGTCTTGTTGAGGAGAATGGCCAGATTAATTAGAGATGATTGACAGGTGACAGTAACTAAAATAACCACTCGTTACAAACAAGGTATGCAGAAAACCATCTCTGAATGCACAAGACATTGAAACCAGTAGCAGATGGTTTGCAGCAGAAGACCATTACAATTCACACAGGCTCGCCAAAATTGATCAAAAGAAGAAAATGTTGCCTGGTCTCGGTTTCTGCTTCAACATTGAAATGATAAGATTTTCTGTAGAGATCATGAAAATGTGGATCCATTTTACCTTGTATCAACGGTTCTGGCCTGCTGGTAGTGAATTTATTGTTGGATGGGATATTTCTTTGGCACAATTTCGGCTCCTTTTTTTTTGTTGCTAAACATATTCGTACGACTATCCAAATCAGTATTTATGACAAAACTGTGCCATTTTCTGATCGCTACATCCGGTAGGATAATGCATTGTGTCACAATGCTCAAATCATCTCAAATTTGTTGAACATGACAATGAGTTCACTTAAGTTACTCCAGTGGCCTCCACAGTCACCAGATCCTAATCCTTGAGGGCATCTTTGGGATTTGATGCAATAGATGATTTGCATCATGGATGTGAAGCCAACAAATCTGCAGCACCAACACCTTGTTGCATCTATGCCATGAAACAATTCTGAAGACAAAAGTCTGTCCTGCCCAGTACTAGCAAGGTAAACCTAATAAAGTGAACAGTGAGTGTATATAATCTGAGAATAGACCTGATCTTGTGTTTTTGGGCTAACCTAAAACCTTTACAAAATGTTTAAAACTGATGGCACCACATTAAATCACACACCTGCTCACAACTAAATATAATGATTTTAAAGACGCAGTTAAAGCTGTATAACTAAGACAAAGTCACCTTTGGAGTATTTGACCTTGAAGAACAGCATTAAAGTGAACACAGGCATAGTCAGTCTGTTACTTACCCGGTCCCCAGGGCGCACCATAGGCTCCTGTTTGGTCCCTAGTTTGTGTAGAATGTTATAGGCAACTTTGATGCTGCGTGACCACAGTTTGCCTGTAAAACAAATCATAATCGCCCTTACACACATGCTACAATCTAAACAAAACAATGATGTGTTCACATTAGAGCCATATTTTTGTGCATTCACAAAATTACAAGTTTAACTTCTAAAGAGGATATAAACAAAAATATATAGGCTAGAATTCTGACACTGGTATCAGAAACAAATACAGGAATACATTACCTTGAAATATTCATACCCCTTGTGCTTTTTCACATTTTTTGACACAAACTTAAATAAGCCCCTAAATAAAATTCAGTGCAATCAACTGCCTTCAGAAGCCACCTATAAGCAATAGCTAAATGAGAAGTTTAAAGCAGGGTTGGGTTATGAAAAATATCCCAAGCTTTGAAAAAAGTATGCCACACAAACCTACCAAAACATGACCATCCATTTAAATAGACAGACTGACCAAGGAAAACACTGGTCAGAGAAGCAGCCATTTCGTTGCTCAGGTGGAGCTGCAGAAATCCAAAGCTCATATGGAAAAATATGTTCAGAGGAAGAATAACAATAAGAACGCAGTATTCTGCCAACACTGTTTACAGTGGTGGTGGAGATCTGCTGACTTCAACTGGGGACATTGTTGTGAGGTGGAAGGAACACTTTGAGGATCTCCTCAATAACATCACCACATCTTCCTTTGAGGAAGCAGAGATGGAGGACTCAGATGTGGACTTATCCATCACCCAAGCTGAAATCACTGAGGTAGTCAAAAAGCTCTTTGGTGGTAAGGCACCAGGGGTGGATGATGCCCACCCAGAGTATATCGAGTCTCTGGATATTGTGGAGCTGTCTTGGCTGACACGCCTCTGCAGCATCGCGTGGCGGCTGGGAACAGTGCCGCTGGACTGGTAAGAAAAAAGCCATTGTTAAAAGAAAACCACAAGAAGTATCGTTTGCAGTTTTCGAGAAGCCATGTGAGTGACCCAGCAAACGTGTAGAAGTGGTCTGGTCAAATGAGACCAAAATTGAACATACCTACATTCAAACATGGTGGTGGAAGCATCATGCAAACATATTCATGTGTTGGAATGGCCCAGTCAAAGTCCATACCTAAATCCAATCAAAATCTGTGGCAAGATCTGAAAACTGCCGTTCACAAATGCTCTTCAAATAATTTGACTCAGCTTGAATTGTTTTGCAAGGAACAATGGGCAAGGATTTCAGTCTGCAGATCAGTCTCTACTCCAAAATACTTGCAGCTGTAATTGCAGCAAAAGGGGGTTCACATGGTATTGACTCAGGGGGGCTGAATAGATAGGCCCCCACAGACTCCAGCATTAGAGCCCTTGCAGCGGGGCGAAATGGTGATGACCCGGCAGCATAATAGCTTAGCCAAAGCTAAAGCTGCGGCTAAAGCTAAAGCCAAGGCTAAGTCAACGGAGCGCACCACAGAGACTCGCGTGCCATATAAATCAGTGATGCACCCGCTGAGAATAACAAAAGAACTCCATAGTCAGGCACGTCAAATTAGCCAGACCATTAGGGTCTCCAGCGGCCATAGTTAAATGTATTCCTGGAGACAGAGCACCAGATAAAACATCCAATCTTAAGGCATTAGGCCAGCATAGGTTTGCTAAGTTAGTTGTACATGCCGGTGCCAATGATATTCACCTTCGTCAGTCGGAGACGACTAAGGCTAATTTCATAGAGGTGTTAAATTTGTCGAAGGAAATGCCCGATGTCGTAGTATGCTTTGGTCCCATTCCAATGCAACGGGGTGACATAGCCTACAGCAGGTTATGGTCGCTAAACTGCTGTATGTCCAGGTGGTGATCCGATAATAAATGAACTTTTATAGATAATTGGCGAGTATTTGAGGGCAAACATGGCCTGTTAGGGCGAGGCAGTGTCCATCCCACTCAGGAAGGGGCTGCTGTCTTGTCATGCAATATAGCCCATAGTCTTAGGACAGGCCTAGTTAATCGCTGACTGTCCAGAGCCCAGGCCATGGAGCAGGTGGCCAGGTTAGTCCGACCATCTGCTTGCTGCTTAGAGTCATCATCTAGGACACCAAGGACATTTAATATTGAGACTGTGTCTATTCCCCGACCTAAACATAAGTTTAGAAATAATCAGAAAGTATGTTTTAATAATCTAATTAATATAGTTACTTCTAACATAGAACCTGCTGTTCACACAGCCCGCTCCTCTGATCTGAAGTTTGGACTATTAAATATTAGATCTATTGCGTGTAAATCCCTTATTGTAAATGAAATGATTACAGATTAGAAGTTTGATGCCCTGTGTTTAACAGAAACCTGGTCTAAGCAGAATGAGTATGTAGCATTAAATGAAACGAGTCCTCCAGCGTACAGCTACATACATCAGCCTTGTCTAACCGGTAGAGGTGGAGGTTTACCCGTTATTTATAATAATAGTTTAAAGATCATACAAAAACAAGAATATAATTTTTACACATTTGCGTAGCCCCAGTTAAAAGACAATTAATTAAAATAAAAAGCTTGCACTGTGGTTTAATGATCATACACGGTAACGCAGCGCTAGAAAAATAGAGCGAAAATGGCGGCGGACAGGTTTGTTACTATTTCAGACAGCATGGAATGAAAACCTCCTGGCTTATAAGAAAGCTCTTAGTGAGGCCAGAACAGCCTAGCTCTTTTCCCATATAGAAAATAAAAGGAATAATCCCAGGTTCCTGTTTAACACTGTAGCTAAATTAAGTGGGACCACAACTGACATCTCCACAGCTACAGACTGCAGTAGTGAGGACTTCAGGAACTTTTTCCACAACAAAAGTGTAAAGATTAGGCAGACAATTCAGACTGCTAAGATAGTTCCCTTAACTAGCTCTGATGATTTAGAATGCGCTAAGCTCTTAATTCTGATTCAGAGACTGAATTCATTTCACTCATCTCTTCTGCAAAATCATCAACTTTAATATTGGATCCTGTGCCAACCAAATTCTTCAAGCAAGTGGTTCAGTCTGTAACAGAACCCCTACTGAAAATAGTTAATACTTCACTCAGCAGTGGGTATGTCCCTAAATCATTTAAATTAGCAGTGATAAAACCACTAATTACTCTTAATTAGTGGTTTTATCACTTCTAATTTAAATGAGGGATTTGCCCAACTTCGACCCTAGTAAGGTGTCAAATTACAGGCCAATATTGAATCTTCCTTTTATTTCCAAAATCTTAGAAAAAGTAGTAGCACAGCAGCTATGTTCGTATCTACACCAAAATAACATTCATGAATTTTATCAATCAGGTTTTAGGCCTTATTACAGCACTGAGATGGCACTTGCCAAGGTAGTAAATGATTTACTATTGGCCTCTGATCAGGGTTACTCTCCTAGTTCTATTAGACTTTAGTGCAGCTTTCGACACTATAGATCATAACATTCTCCAAAATACATTAGAGAAGGCAGTGGGTAAAAAAGGGATGGCCATTGCCTGGCGACCACTCAACATGCTCACGCCTTAAGTATGGGCTCGGTCCCCTACTATTTTCAGTATATATGCTCCCACTCGGGAACTTGATCCGTAAACATGATGTTAGGTTCCACTGTTACGCCGATGACACACAGCTGTACATTCCAGCTCGACCAGATGCGGAACGTCAGTTAGATAAACTGGAATTATGTGTTAATGATATTAGAAACTGGATGTTAAGCAACTTCCCGCTGCTAAATCTAGAAAAAAACAGAAGTTCTGTTATTGGGACATTAGATGGTCTGTCTGTAGCATCAAGTGCAACAGTCGAAGACTTTGGCGTGATCTTAGTTTCCAATCTTTCATTTAATGCCCATATAGATAATATTAGTAAAATAGCATTCTTTCAGCTTAGGAATATTCTGCCACTAAATGATAAGAAAAAGTAGTCCATGCCTTCATCACGTACAGGCTGGATTACTGTAACGCTCTGCAAAGGTCATAAATAAACTTCAGTTAGTTCAGAACGCAGTAGCAAGAGTCCTTACTAGGACCAAGAGATTCGAACATATCACCTCTGTTCTATCCACGCTGCATAGATTTTAAAATACTACTTTTAACGTATAAAGCTAATTGGTGTCGCACCTCAGTACCTTAGTGAGTTGGTGGTGCCCTATGTTCCGCCACCGCCCATTTCGTTCAAAGGATGCGGGCTTTTAGTCAGTGCCACATGTTAATAAAGTTACGGCAGGGGGCAAACAGGCTTTTTTTTTTAATGCCACAAATTTATGGAAGAGTCTACCAGTTTATGTCCGAGAATCAGGCACAGTATCAATATTTAAGTCTAGATTAAAGACCCATTTATTTAGTCAGGCATTTCAATGTTAGTCCTCCTTAGATAAAGGAGCAGACCGAGGGGACTCACAGATAGAGTAGTATGGTGATCTGATGCTGTTGGATGCTGTCCTCCATACCCTCACCGATCACTCAGTTGTCTTCAGTGGTGGTCTAGTTGGCTTACATATCAGGGATCCCTCATGTCTGTGCCTCCCTTTGGTTCTCCTTTTAGTTCGGCTGCGCTAGTTAGTTTGCGCTAGTCAGTATCTTATAACCTCAATACCATTTGTACAATATATTTTCTCTCCACCCCCCCTCTTCTATCAAGGTATACGTGCCGGCCCACTGCGTTGGATCCGGAGCGTCGTGTATCAGCTTGGTCATCACATTCCCGCAACAACCTTGGACGTCACCCCATTTCCAGCCACCAGAACTGTTTTCACTCACACATACACACTTATACATATTTTGTTAAACTCAAATGAGGATGGGTTCCCTGTTGTGTCTGGTTCCTCTCAATGTTTCTTCCTAATCCCACTGTCGCTTCAGTTTGCTCATCAGGGACAACCTCATCATTCATCTGTTTATCATCTGCTTTGAGGCAATAACTGTTGTAAAATGCGCTATACAAATAAAATTGAATTGAATACTTTTGCACAGTGCACTTTATTTGTAAAAAAATTTTATTCATGTATAATTTTCTCTCTACTTCTTTCTACTGGAAAAGTATACCACTGTATATAAAAAAAGTCTATAATTCCTAGTCCTTGGTTTCCTTACCATATGTGAGGACATACAGCGGCTTGCCGTTAGTGTCCATTGTAGTAAGACAAGGCGCTTTAGGTGAGATTGTTCCCCATCGCTGCAATGCTGCCTCTAATGATGGAGGCCAGTTGGTCACTACTCCAAGCTGCTCACCTCTCATAGTCATCATCTGTGCTCCTTCAGGCCGTGGCTGGCTTGGGTCAGGCTGCTGGACTGCACCAGTGGACGGACATACAATAACTCATTACTCTACATTTACAGATTAATCAGCCTGCTTAAGCTAAATATTTCAGATGTGGAAACATAACAAGCTAAAAGATTATGTGTAAAGTTCAGAGAAGAGCTCAAGTTCACCCTCAAGAAGCTCCTCAAAATCATCAACAAAAAACTCGCGCAGAGGAGGCCGTCTTGGCTGCTTCAGAGTGTTTACCAGCTGCTGGATTTTAGCTGAGACTCGACTATTGACTGGGACACCTGCAAAGAAAACACACACACACACACACACACACACACACACACACACACACACACGCTTGCATTATATAAATTTCTATTAATATTTAACAATTTTACCCCCAAAAATCTTAGATGAATATTATTGATTGATGCTTGTGACAGAAAAAAAATGACCATGAACAAAGCAGACCAATGTTCCAAATCATGAAGTAAGGATGTCGCAGAAAGAGTGCTCTTTCTCACACACACACCCACCATCTCCAGTCTCCATGAGCTTGGCATTGCCGTATTTTTGGTTGGTACGGGGGAGGGTGGACAACTGTGGTCTCTCCACTTGTGCTGGCAGATCTGATGTGTAGGTAGTGACATCTGGAGGAGTCAAGTGATTCTCTGTGTCAGGAGAAAGAGGAAGTAAGAAGTCCATCACAACACTGATCAGTAAAAGAACATGATGAGCGGTTTGATGGAGCAGGAAACAGAGGAGAAAAAATAATGAACTGAGAGAGCATGTATAGCTGGAAATAAAGTAGATAGATCAGATAGAATAGGAAGAGCACACAGAGATGGATATAGAGCTGATAAGAGCAGACAAGCTAGACAGAGCAGATAGAGGACAAAGAGAAGAGGAAAAACAAAAAGGCAGATAGAACAGAGAGCAGACAAAATTTAAGAAGAGATAGGGTTTGAGCAGATATAGCTGGACATTTAGCCGAAAAGCTGGTGATAATGCAGAGGGAGCTGGAGCTGAAGAAATGAGCTGGATGGAGATGAAATGAATGACACTGGCTTTTCTCTTTTTGTTGTGATTACCATCTCTTTTATTTTAACAGGCTTTTTATTTTAAAGGGCCACTGCTGCAGTTATCATCTCGATTGGTAGTTAGGGGCGGTGAATGTGGGACCCCACACACACACACACACACACACACACACTCAGAATCTCAGAAAAACACAATCTTTGACACAAAGTCTGAAACACTTAAGTCCGATTTTAGACACACAGACAATAGACACACACTGAGTCTTAAATACACAATAAATCTTAGCCATACAAGAAAAGTCTTAGAGAGTCATAGACATATACTGAATCATAGACACACTGATTAATAGACACACACTATAAGAAAATATAGAAAGAATTATTCCATCAGATGGGATGACAATAGATGGAAGAATTTTGTGGTGGTGTGAGGTATATACGCTGTGGAGTTGTAAAGGATGGGCGTGGCATACTGACCGTCTGACTCAAGGGGTGGCGGCCAAAGGAGATCAGAGCCAAACTCACAGGAGCGACGTAGCGTGTTTCCATTCTCTGCAACACTGAGCATGGCTTTCCTCTTCAAAGAGAGGTGAGAGATTGCCCCTGAAGTACAACCAAATAATGTAAAGCCTATGATGGTGAAATGATCCCTCCATTCTAGGACGAGGAGTCCAACTTCAACAATACTCATCTAATAAATAAAGGAACACTTTTTATTCTTCTGAAACAGGAGCATACGGCTCCCAATAGGAATGCAGTGTAAATGGTTCTAATCTTCCTACTGTGTGTGTGTGTGTGTGTGTGTGTGTGTGTGTGTGTGTGTGTGTGTGTGTGTATTTCCTCAGCCATGTGTTTACATTTTTGAAGCACCTAGTAATGTTATTCAGTTTCTCAGAGTCCTAAAGTCTCAATAAAAAGGCTAGCTACTATATACAGAAAAGATGGATGAATGTGGAAGGGAAAGAAAAGAAAAGAAAGATTAAGGAAAGATGAATGATGTGATAGTTACCTGGTTTACCCACGTGCGTCTGGGCAAGCACATCTGCAAGACAGCTGGCAGCACCGCTCCCTCCACTCTGTGTGGATGAGGATGAGGATGAGGTGGTGGAGCCATGGTGGATGCTGCGGTGGATGTTGCGGCTTATCCAGTGCTCCATGCTGGAACTACCTTGGCTGGAAGTGGGCGTTTCCTCCCCGTGAAGCTCTTCATCCTCTGAGCCAGATGAGGTGTCTGTCAGTGGGAGCAGAGAGGAGAGGGGGGAGAAGCCTAGTGAGAGTCACTCACATCCACACTGCGCTTACACCAGATACAAATCTGACTGCGAGTGATTCATACTGCATTGCCTCATCCAGAACGAGAGTTCTGATGACATCACTGATTACAAAGGGCTCAAGGAACCAGACTGCTATGTGTGTGTCAGATAAAGAGTGGGGCTGAGACTCACCTGGAGGTGTGTATGCATCCATGGAGGTCTGAACTACCAGCGACTGGCGTTTGGAAGGCATTGGCACTGCAACTTTTCTCTCTTTGTGTTTGGCGAGAGCCGCCTGAACTGCTTCAGTGTGAACGTCTGTGACACACACAAACACAATGAATGCCAGTTTCCATACACATATCTAACTGTTTATGCTACATGTCATTATATTGTTGTTACTGTAATATGTTTTTAATTTAAGTTGTCCTTATTGTTGTCTTAATTTTACCTTAGTATACCTCTAATCCATACTAACGCTGACTCCAGGCCTTGACTGCTTGGACTCACCTGATCTGTAACGTTCGTCTCGAGTTCCTGAGGAGCGTTTGCGATGGTAGCGGGAGACTGCAGAGGAAAGCATTGCAGGTCTTCGCTCATGTGCCATTGATGCATCAAGCCCTAAATGTCAGAGAAGCAGTTGTATTTATACAAATCAAATCATATTAAAATCATATATAAATCTCTATGGTAACCATAGACTTTAGCTGATGGTGTTCCAAGATGTGAAAGTGGTAGATCAATGGTTAAGGTGTTGAACTGCTGATATGAACATCATGGGTTCAATTACCAGCACCACCTAGCTGTCACTGCTTGAAAAATAATGACAGGAAGATTAAAGTGAACATTTGTACAATTACAAAAATGTAAAGGTCTCAGCGTCCAGTGATACATTACACTGACCTCTGGGTAGGTTCCAATACTAATGAGAGGTGTAATTGACACAATATTTTAAACAGTTGTGGGGGCAGTAAACATGATTTCTCAAGAAAATTTCTTGAAGGGGTGGAGCGGCGGCATATTAGTTAGCACAGTCGTTTCACCACAAGAGGTTGTACCCCTGCCTGTGCACTGAAATAGCGTCCAGCAGACCTGAATAAGGGAATAAGCAAGCTAAAAGATTAATGAATAAATTGATTATTGAAGGGGACATGCAAAATATAGCTGAAATTGCAATTGTAAGAATATGTATACACAGAGTATCCAATAAAAAGCTGACTGAAATGACAAATATTTTTCTTCAAACCATTTATGTAATGTAATGTCTTTGAAATAGTTTACAATAAAATAACATTTGAATTTAAATTAAAACAAGCACAGACTGGCTGCTACAGACAAGGGGACGCCATCTGCAAGCATTGGATCCCCCACTGGATAGTGGAAGCCAGGCCAGGTTTACCTTGGCCCCTGGAGGTGAGAGCTCACTCCACTAGAATGGCCGCTGCCCTGACAGATGGGGCCTATCTAGCGATATATGCCGGTTGGGCTACTCCTATAGGCCGAATGGCAGTGCAGAATACTCCGCCTTCTTGGGGTCTCTGGGAGGGGCTGTGTTGTTTTACTGAGAGATTTTAATGCTCACATAGGGAATGACAGTGAAACCTGGGGGGGGTTTGATTGGAAGGAACGGAACATGTTCTGTTGTTGAACTTCTGTGCTAGTCACAGTTTGTCTATAACAAATACAATGTTTGAGCATATGGAAATGGCACCAGGACACCCTAAGCTGGAGGTCAATGATCAACTTTGTGTTTTTCATCTGACCTCCAGCCGTATATGTAGAACGCTCTGTCAGCTGATCACAAACCGGATGGTGAGACGGAGCCAATGCCAGTGGAGGAAGCTAGATAGGCTCGGCAGGCCCAAACATACTGTAAGGGTGTGCTGAGAACATCTGGCAGAGTCCCCTGTTGGAAAGATCTTCAACTCCCACCACAGAGCAACGATCTGATCCTGAGGAAAACTGGGGACATTGAATCCGGGTGGACCATGTTTTCCACCTTCATTGTTGATGCGTCCACTCTGAGCTGTGGCTCTAAGGTCTCTGGTGCCCCAAACCCAGTGGTTGGATTCAAAAATAAAAGCCTGGTTTGGCTTGTGGGACGCCTGAGGCAGTTAAAGGGTACCATCAGGTCAAGTAAACTAAAGTTCAGGTGGTTGTGGAGGTGAAAACTCTGCATGGAACTTTGCCCAACCGATCCACATGTGCGCACTTGACTATGTTTCTTGTCTTGTCTTAGTTTGTTTACCTGGAGGCTGTGGAAGATAAGCACCAATCAGTTTGGCTCTCTTCTTTTCATAACCTTTCTGTGTGATATCACCTACAGAGAAAAAAGAAAAATCAACACAAATATCTTAATCGCTTAATCATCAATGTGTGTAACTAATGTTATTTACCAAAATTCTGAGTAAACCAGAATCAAACCAGAATTATGATGAATAAACAAGCAGTTTTACATTTTTTTTAAGCTGAGCTGAATTTCATATTGCATGTATTAGGGCGGTGGTTCCTCAAACTTTTGGACCTGAAGTCCCACCTAACCTGGTTTATTATGTGGCCCTATATAAAATATATCCATTATTCATGGACTGACTTATACAAACCCGATTTCAAAAAAGTTGGGACACTGTACAAATTGTCAATAAAAACAGAATGCAATGATGTGGAAGTTTCAAAGTTCATATTTGATTCAGAAAACAACATATATGACATATCAAATGTTTAAAGTGAAAAAAATTATCATTTTAAGGGAAAAAATTAGTTGATTTTATATTTCATGGCATCAACAAATCTCAAAAAAGTTGAGACAAGGCCATGTCCTCAGTGCAAGACACATGAAAAAACGCGTGATGATGGTGATGAGACCAACATAGAACTTTTTGGCCTTAATTCTAAGCAGATCAGGCACTTCTCATCACCTGTCCAATACAATCCCAACAGTGAAGCATGATGGTGGCAGCATGCTGTGGGGGTGTTTTTCTAAAATGATTGCAATAGAGGGAAAGATGAATGCAGAAAAATACACAAATATCCTGGACGAAAACCTTCTCCAGAGTGCTCAGATCTTCACCTGACCTGTGTCAAAGGTTTACGTTCCAATAAGCCAATGGCCCTAAGCAAAAAGCAGCTTAAATAACAAAGGAGTGGCTTCACATGATTCCGAAATCCAGGAGGATTGCATCTTTTCCAAAAGACTCATGGCTGTATTAGATCAAATGGCTGTAACAGCTTCTACTAAATTCTGAGCAAAGGGTTTGAATACTTAGGACCATGTGATTTTTCAGTATTTCTTTTTTAATAAAGCAGAAAAAATGTCAACAATTTTTTTGTTTTTCTGTCAGTATAGGGTGCTGTGCATACATTATTGAAAAAATTAACAAATGACTTTGGCAAATGACTGCAATATATAAACACAAGTATAAAAAAACATACAAGGACATCTGAATCGCAAGCTATACATAAAAGTTGTGCTTTTAAATGTTCCACCTTTTCTATGCAAACAGGAAATGCAAATGAAAACACACTTAAAATATATTTTTAATCATTTTGTAATATTTTAAAATTATTTTGCTTACATAGCATATAGTTTTACAAAAGTCCTAGTCCATGCCATGGAGCAGATGATCAGGTAAGCCGACCATTTGCTTCCTGCTTAGAGTTGTCAACTAGGACATTTAATATTGGGACTGTGTCTGCTCCCGGATCTAAACATAAGTTCACACAGCCTGCACATCGGATCTGGAATTTGGACTGATTGTCAAGCCACTCTTAAACAATATATAGCGTCAGACGCGTCTCGTCTGGGCTAAAGACAAAAAGAAGTCCAAAGTTATGTGCTCTGATGAATCCTTAGGAAATCAGAGTCTGGAGGAAGAAAGGAGAGGCTTGAGGGCCAGTGTAAAGTTTCCACAGTAGGTAGGCCCCCTTCAAGTCCCCTATTGGGGTCCCTTCGGTCCCCTTAGAGTCCCCTATTGAGGTCCTCTCGGTCCCCTTCAAGTCCCCTATTGAAGTCCTTTTGGTCACCTTCGAGTCCCCTATTGAGGTCCCTTCGGTCCCCTTCGAGTCTCCTATTGAGGTCCCTTCGGTCCCCTTTGAGTCTCCTATTGAGGTCCCTTCGGTCCCCTTTGAGTCTCCTGGTCCTTTTGGTCACCTTCGAGTCCCCTATTGAGGTCCCTTCAGTCCCCTTCGAGTCCCCTATTGAGGTCCCTTCGGTCCTCTTCGAGTCTCCTTCACGTCCCGTCAAGACGCCTTCGCTTCCCGTCGAGTGTCCTTCGCTCTCTTCAGTGTCCCCTTCTGTGTCCCCTGTAGCACCCACCTAGATTCCTGCGTTCGAGACTAGGGAGCCATGTTTCGTCCTTGTGGAGCCTCGCCCTGACGATGCCCCACTCAGATTATGGAGTATTCATGGACCAGGACCCCCACCATCTCTGTGGGCAGCATGGGCTGACTACTTTTTGCCCTCTAGCTTGTGTGAAATTAGGTTTTGGTTTTCAGTAAACTGGTTTTGTTTCAAGCTTCAGCCCATGGAATAGTGTTCATGTTTGTTTTAGTTTGATGTACCCTGTCGTTTGTTGTTTATTTTGTGTCAAGTTTGGTATTGGTGTTTTCATTTTTGTCCTTTAGAGCGGGGGGGGGTGATGTAAGGAAGCCGACTAGGCCACGTCCCCTCCCCTATCCAAATGGTTCCAGGATGATGACACATTATATAAGGCGACGCGCCGGTATGTGCGTCGCGAGTTATTGTGTTTTGTGAATGGACTGTTTACGTGACGAGCTGTTTACGAGGGATCTGCATAAGGACTTTGATTACGCTGACGCCGGTTCAGTTAAGTGTGTGGTGCCCGCTGAGGACCTTGAGTTATTCTGATGGCAGTCTGTAAATACTTTGAACTTATTAGTTTAGCAGTTACCCTCAGTTTATGTTTACTCGTGTTTGCTTTAGCTTTGTGCTTTATAATAAACTGTACCTGCATTATGGATCCGCTTCCTATTAGTCCATCACAATATTATTACAAATAGACACCACACCTCTACCTTTTAAACAAAACTCATTTTTTTTATTTTGTGGTGTGGATTAATTTAAAATAATGAGATCATCAGGCTTTAACCAGGTTTCTGTCAAACAAAGCATATTATAACTGCTGAACAAATCATTTACAAACAGCAATTTTGTAGAGAAGGACCTAATATTTATTAAGATAAACTTAATCATTTGTTCATTTGTATTGTAGACATTTATATTTGATGAACATTGATTAAATTGTATTTTTATGAAGCTGGTTTGGATATGTATTGTATTTTCTAGTTACACAGTCTTTAGTCTTAGAAAAGGTTTAGTTAAGTGTCCAGGCCATGGAGCAGATGAACAGCTTAAATCAGACCATCTACTGGCTGCTTAGAATTACTCAGGGTATAAAATATTGGAATGTGTCTATTCCCTGACTTAAAAAAATACATTTCAAAATAGTGAAACTTCGTCACAAAGTTTGCTTTAGTAAATTAATGAATATATCTCAATATCTCAAATTCAGAACCTGTTGAGCTCAAAGCCTGCACATCTGATCTGAAGCTTGTATGGATAAATATCATATTACTTGCTTCTAAAGAGCTTATTTTTAGTGAAATCACAAATCAGGATATACTGTTTTCAACAGAAACCTGGACTAAACAGAATGGTTATGTAACATTAGCGATTCCTCCAGCATACAGCTATATATATTATTTATCGCTGTGTCTAACCCGTAACTCTATAATGAGAATTTGACAATAGAACAAAAGAGACAATTTTCACACCAATTAATGGTAACAACTTTCGCAGCCACAAATAATAAACCGGGTCATTAGATTCCGTTAATTATTATTTACAGACCCCTGGGACCATACTCTGAATTTCTTAGTGAATTTACAGATTTCCAATATAGCATAGCCCCAGCTAAAAGAAAAATGATTAAAGATAAGATTTCCAATATAGCATAGCCCCAGCTAAAAGAAAAATTATTAAAGATAAGAAAAACTTGCTCGTGACGTAGCAATCACACACACTTTTTAAAACAGAGCATTAGAAAACTACAGAAATGGTGGCAAAAAATGATTAGTAATTCAATTAACATGGAAGGAGAGCTTCTTGACCTATAAAATTGCCCTTATCAGCATATTTTCTTATTCATTCATTCATTCATCTTCTTACCCGCTTATTCCCGAATCCGGGGTCACAGGGGTCTGCTGCGCCTATCCCA
>JAOTRA010000019.1:67647-85627 GCA_026260255.1 Pseudolaguvia tuberculata
ACCAGTGTTTTGGTGTGTGACCAGTGTTTTGGTGTGTGACCAGTGTTTTGGTGTGTGACCAGTGTTTGATTAATTATCAGCACTGGGTGAATTAACAGCATTATCAGCATGATTTGTCAACAGAGTTTGTTACCAGTGGTTGGTGTGTTATCAGTGTTTGGTGCATTATCAGCTTTTGTTTAGTGTATTGCCTGGTTATCAGTGTTTGTGTGTTACTAATGTTTGGTGTATCAGCAGCATTTGGTGTTTTACCAGCATTTAGTGCATCACTAGTGCTTGGTGTGTTTTGTTTATTGGAAAGATTGTGTAACCAGTATTTGGTGGGTTTTCAGTGTTTGGTGTGTTATTAGCATTTGATGTGTAAGTGTTTGTTGTGTTATCAGTGTTTTTCATGTTACAATGTTTATCTGTGTTTTGGTACATTACCAGTGTTTGTTGCGCTAGTTTTACTAGTGTTACTAGCGTTTGGTGGATCGCAAGTGTTTGATGTATTACCAGTGTTTGGTGTTTTACTTTTGCTTGCTGATTGCCAATGTTTGTTGTTACCATTGTTTTTTGTTACTAGTGTTTGTTGTTTCACCAGTGTTTGGTGCCCTCGGTCCCCCGTGTCCCATGGTGGATCAATCCAAAGAAAGACACCAGGCACAAAGTTGTGAACAAAATAAAGTAAGCTTTGTAGAGCAGATTTATTGATAAAATGCGTGGAGTATATATACACAGCCCCCTGTGTCCCTCTGTCCTCAAAGCATATCATACTTGTGTGAGATCATAGTTACAGACCTAGCAACAGGCACCATAAGGGCTGAGTTAAAGGTAAACTGTAAGAGCTTCTCTTGGGCTACGTGGCAGAACAAGGCTTAAATGAGAAAAACAGTTACAAAGGATTCTAAGGCTATAGCGATAAACAGGCAAAATAATGCGAAATTGGGTGTGTGTGGGTCCAAGATGGTGCTATTTCAAATAGCCCAATTACCACAGCTCATGTTCATATATTCATGTGGACCAACATTATTAAGGATGGAAAATCTAACCGCAACCAGTTTCTGTGATGGAAATTTAGTGGACGAACTCCACAACCGGCGTGCGAGGAAGCAGAAGCGTGGAAAGACAAGTGTCTGTGCAAAGCTCAGACAAGCTATTGTCTGCTGCCTGGGAAATAGACTGGACTGCATCAGACTCCACTAAACAAACCCTGCGTGAGTTTAGTGACTGCTGTTACGTTGGGGTTTTTTTTTACAAAAACCATGGGAGCGTTCCGGACGTCATTAGGCTAACATCAACAAGGAATGATGTAAGAACTCTGTTGCACATTGTCAGTGGAGTTCGGGACTGTTAGATGCAGACCCTTATGTTTACCACAGAATTTCATCTATACTTTTTATTGTCTGTTAATTAGTCTGTGTGCATCTGTGTCATCTCTGCCTTTGTATTATTGTTGTTGTCACTTATGTCCTGCACTTGTCCTGTGTCTGCACTTATTTTGTCTTGTATGTAGTTCCATCGACTCGGAGAAACATTATTTAATTTCACTGTACAGTCCCTGACAAAAGTCTTGTCGCTTGTGTACAAATTGACCTGAAGGGCCACTGAAATATATTTCTAATAAAGATTTTTATTTTTTTTTTACAAGAAATGGCTCATTATAATCCCAACAGCTTTTGTAATAATATTTCAGGGCAAAACGAAACTGTCAAAAAGTACTCTAATATTCACAGCTTGGTAAAGCCACTGAATCAAATTTTACAAAGACATGTGTTGTCGTCTTGTCATATGAGCTTCACCTGTGACTAATAATGGATGGATTAGGTCTCAGGTGTGTATAAAAAAAGGACCCCAGTACATTAGGCCTTCTTTGGATGAAGACGAGATCCACTGCTGAATGCTGCAGACACATTCAATGTGTATCAGTGTCAAAGAACAGAGAATTAAAAATAAGATTTGAAGAGACTGGAAACGTTTTTGACAAACCCGGGTCAGGCAAACTCTTAAGCTCCTATCAGATCAGAACCTGGATTAGAATGCGTTATTCCTTTAGAAATTTTTACTCCTGTAGAAGAGAATGATTTAATTTCACTCCTTTCTTCTGCAAAATGATCAACCTGTATATTGGATCCAATTTTTTAAGCAGTTTGTTACGGGACCCCTGCTGAAAATTGTTTACACTTCACTCAGCAGTGATTATGTCCCCAAACCATTTAAATTAGCGGTGATTAAACCGCTGATCAAGAAGCCAGATCTTAACCCTAGTAAGTTGTTAAACTACAGACTAATATCAAATCTCCAATTTATTTCTAAAATCTTAGAAAAGTAGTTAAGTTCGCACTTGTAACCAATTATTGCGCTATGATTATGGCTGTGTCTCTCTGCTCGTCCTTCTCCACCTTAGTGCACCTTTTGATATCCATAGACCATAACATTCTTTTAAATAGATTAGAGAAGGTAGTTGTTCTAAAAGTGATGGCCCTTGCGAGGCTCAGGTACTATTTGACAGATTGCTTGGTCCCCTACTATTCTTCTACTATCAACACTTTAATCTCAGGGTGAATCTTAGGCATGTTTGGGGGTCTAGCTGCAGTTGATATAAAGGTCTAGTGTAATGGGGTTCTTTTTATACACACCTGAGACCTAATCCATCCATTATTAGTCACAGGTGAAGCTCATATGTTCCATCCTTGGTGACTTAAACAGTAAACATGAAGTTAGTTTTCACATTTACAACGATCAAACAGCTCGACCACACGAACTCGAACAAGACGCAGAATGTCAGCTAAATAGAATTGAATTGTGTAATGGACTGGATGTTAAGCAACTGCAGCTAAATTTAGACAAGACAGAGATTCTGGTACAGGGACAGCAGGTAGTCAGAGATAAGTTTTCTTAAATTTTTGTTTGGCTACATTTCATTGTAGAGTACATTTACAGTCTGCTACAACTTTATTACCCTTTTGTGTGCTGTGCTTGGACCTTTATAAACAGAAACCTATGATGTCGCTATATATGTCAGGGTACTGTGGGGATTTTGACTAACCAGTTTCTCATTGATTAAGGAACAGCGCCACTAAGGCAGAAAAAATTCTGACTTGCACAGTCTGACTTGCACCATTAAGCACATCTCTGAAGAGTAGGCGTACGCTTACTTTGGACGAGGTTTGGGCAGGAGCACAAGGCTGGGGCTTAACTGGGCACTTGTAACACATTGGGTCCTCTACAATACAGGCACAAACACAGCCGCCATTACCTCTGTTTCTCTTCTTCCAAGGGGGGGAAGGCCAAAAAGGGAAATGTTCCAACAACCCTTATGCCGGCTTATGAAGAGTGCACAATCAGTGCACTTCAACAACACTCAGCTGCCCACCGAGGATGGCGTGACAAAAAAGGTTTTTATCGTAGGTGAATCTAAACAATGAGAGGCAAATTGGTGTGGGGGGGGGAATCCATACAATCACATTGATTTTAAAAGAGTTTATTTGCCAATTACAGTGAAAGTGTATTTGGTCAATAACAAAAGTTCATCTCAATACAATTATATCACCTTTAACTGGCAATGAGGTCAAACATTTCTGTAAGTCTTCAAGGTTTAGACACACTGTTGTTGGTATTTTGGCCCATTCCTCGATGCAGATCTTCTCGGGAGCAGTGATGTTTTGGGGTTGTCGCTGGGCAACACAGACTTTCAACTCCCTTTAAAGATTTTCTATTGGGTTGAGATCTGGAGACTCTAGGACTTTGAAATGATCTTACAAAGCCTTCATGAACCGGGTGGTGTGTTTGAGATCATTGTCATGCTGAAAGACCCAGCCACGCTAATAATTGCTGATGGAAGGAGGTTTTCATCTGACCATATGATACTTTCTCAATCCTCTTCTGGATCATCCAAATGCTCCCTAGCAAACTTCAGACGGGCCTGGACATGTACTGACAAAGTCAAAGAAGTTTTGTCATTTTAATTAAATATGACGGATCAGTATACAGTAAAATGAGACATTTCTCCAGGCCCTTGGTGCTACAGACAGTAATTACATACAATAAGAACAGTGCAAACAGTGAGACAAGTGCAACACAATGATATCAGATAAAGACAATAACACAAATATACAGACACCAACTAAGATTGGCAGTGAGGTAGTTGAGCAAAAAACATCAGAATAGACAAATGCAATTAAAGTGACAGGTGTGATCAGTGTGATAAAGTGAACAGTGCACTTGTAAATTTATCTGTGATGTTTTGTGAGAGCAGCAGTGCATGCAATAGTCATGGTGTGTATGTATGTATGCATGCGGTATTTCGTGTATGAGTATGCATTTTGTGTGTCCATCCACTCAGCGGCTCATGATGTTGAGGAGTCTGATGGTGTGAGGGAAGAATGTGTTACACAGTATTGTTGTAAGGGTCCAAATGCTCCGGAAGAAGAGTGTGTGTGAGGGTGAGTGTGTGTATTACAGTTACAGTTAGGCATTTGACAGACGCTCTTATCCAGAGCAACTTACATTTGGTTTCTTAACAAATGAGCAATTGAGAGTTAAGGGCCTTGCTCAAGGGCCTACAGTGGTTGCTTGGTGGAGGTGGGATTCGAACACCGGTCTTTCTGGTGTTAACCACTAGGCTACCACTTCCCACGTGTGTGTTGTCATTCACAATGATGTGTGCCCTGCAGATGCAGCGTGTGGTGTACATGTCATATAGGAAAGAGTGACTCAGATGATCTTTACAGCTATCCTCACTATCCTCTGCAGGCGTTCCATGATGGTGCAATTCCCAAACAAGGATGTCCTGTGGGAAATTATAGAGAATATCTCACTTTTGAGGGCTATAAGCCCCTGAAGAACCAGCTGTGGAATGTTATGTTTTATTGTGATATATTAGGAGTATATAAAATTAAGGGGATTAGAAATTTAAATATGTAAGGTAATGATTAACTTTAAACCGTACACACGCACTAAGGAATTTGGTGCTCATGACGATCTCCACTTGGGATCCTTCCGAGCAAAGAGTGGTCACATTGTGATCTCCTGAATTCAACAACGATCTCTTTCATCTTGTCCATGTTAAGATACAGGTTGTTGGCTCTGCACGAAGTTGTTAGTTGTTGTACCTCCACTCTGTACGCTGACTCATTATTCTTGCTGATTAGACCACCACAGTCAAGCAAACTTGATGATGTGGTTTGAGGTGTGCATTGCTGCTTAGTCGTGGGTCAGCAAGGTGAACAGCAGTGGACTGAGCACACAGCCCTGTGGAGCTCCAGTGTTCAGTGTGGTGGTACTGAAGGTGCTGTTCTCAATCCGGACTAGCTGAGGTCTCTCAATCAGGAAATACACGATCCAACTGCAGAGGGAGGTGTTTATGCCCAGCATGCTCAGCTTCTGAATCAGCTGCTGAGGGATGATTGTGTTGAATGCTGAACCGAAGTCTATGAATTATGTCTTTATTTTCAAGATGTGTTAGTGCAAGGTGAAGGGTGGTGTTGGCATCGTCCGTGGAGCGGTTCGGACGATGCGCAAACTGCATTGTGTCCAGTTATTGTGGCAATAGCTTCTTTATGTGCCTCATGAAAAGCCTCTTGAAGCACTTCATTGAGTCCATGGCAGCGTAGTGTTATTGAGGGAAGCCTTTGTTACGTTAATCCCAGCTCTCTGCAGGTCATTTACTAGGTCTCCACCCCATGGGGTGAGATCGAGCATGGAGCTCCAGATCGATGGAGAGTGGTCTTGTATAGTGCAGGTCTACAATTTTGTTTCTAGTGTCCTTTGAGAGCTCTCTGGTCTTGGCCATAGTGGAGTTTGGAGTGTGACTGAGATTGTGGACAGGTGTCTTTTATACTAATCAGGATTCAAACAGGTTCCAATAATACAGATAATGAGTCTTACAGAAGAGGTTATAGGTCTGTGAGAGACAGAGATCTTGCTGGTTTGTAGGTGACAAAATACTTAGTTTCCACAATAATTTGTAAATAAATTCTTTAAAAATCTGCCAATGTGATATTCTTTTTCTCATTTTCTCTCTTATAGTGGGAGAATTTGCCCAATTGGTAAATATTTTTTTGTATTAAATACTTTTTTGCCTCACTGTACAAATAAAGAAAAATGTACAAGAATTTCAGTTCTGTTTACATGCTCTTAATCCACCGGGAAGTGGTGGAAATAGTGGATTATGTGACCAACAGGTAATTTTTACCCAGGTATTAAAGTGATGAATGTTAACTTGTTCTAAATGAAAAGGAAAGGGATTCAATTTGTCACATACATGATTATACAGAGTAGAATATATAGTGTAATGTTTTTCTTCGCATAACCCCATTTTAGTAAGCTGGGGGTCAGAACGCAGGGTTAGTTATTGTACAGCACCTCTGGAGCAGAAAGAGTTAAGGGTCTTGCTCGAGGACTCAACAAGATCTTCCTTGGCGGTGGTGGGGCTTGAACCAGGGTCTTCCTGGTCTAACAATCAACACCTTAACCCTTGAGCCAACATTGTCCCCACAAAACGAATAAATCAAGGAGAGTGAGCGAACAAAGTCCTCCACAACCATAAATTATGCAGTAGAGATTCCCACATTTGGGGAATTCACAGGGGTCAGCACATCCTGAGAGCAATGGTTGAGCCTTGCCCTGGGTGAACCACCTTTGTGATCATGGTATCTCCCCTGCCAGATTTTCTGACCCTGAAAGAAATTACTTGTGTTAGTGCATCAATACCAAACTGTGTCTTTATCAGAAAATCAACAGTCTATAGTATGTGTTTATCACTCTCTGAACTTATTGAACAGTTGCAAATGATTAGAAAGAATGGTTTGAGGCAGAGGTTTGAGACGTTTCTGCAGTTACTTGATGAGAATGTGTGAGAATGAGAAAACCAGGAGAACACTAATCTCCAGTTTTTCCATGAACATTTATTTTAATACATTTTGCTCTTAACCAATTTAAATGATACATTTTTTTTTACCTTTGTCCCAATTATTTACATCTGTACAGTGAACACACATTTCCAGGTGCACACATTACAGTTCATGAGCATTTTACCAAAAAAATTACAAACAATAACAGAAAAAGAAAATAAAACAATTGAATTCATAGAGGATTGTGCTACAGAAAGGCTAGACCAAGAACTTTCCCTCATTCATATCAGCTTTCACATCTGGAATTAACGTCAATCATACTTTTAAAAAAAGAAAAGAATGGGATAACCACAAAAATGTTGTGGCACTAAATTAAATAACAACAGAGTTTCTAATCGTACTAAAGTTTTGTCCTCAGAGTGTCAGCTGATGATGATGACGACAACTGTGGTGAAGACAATAATAAGGACTGAATAAAGAATTAATAAATCAGATATAAAATGCAGGTTGAAGTGTGGCACCGGAAGATAAATACACAGAAACGAACAAAAACAAAACCTCCACATGAACTGAAGTGAAAAGCAAATAATTAAAGAAGAGAAGTATTACATGAGATGAGGCTCAATAGTACAGACTGAGAACCATGATGAGGACTCCAAGAGCTCAACACACCCTTTATGGTCCAGTCAGAACCAGAAACTGTTGATTATGCACGAGTCTGGACAGCTTGACACAGTCTGAACTGTTTGAAGTAATCAGACACTTAGGGCAACTATTAAAAGTGTTTAAAAGAAGGACGAGAGCATGCAGACAGAACAAGTTACACACACCAGCTCATTTACCAATCATTAAAAAGAAAGAAATTATGTTTGTGCTAGTTAAAAAAAATCTTAGAACTCCAGTGGTTAAAAAAAAAAATTATCACAAAAAATAAACAAATCAGAATATGTCTATTCCATCTTACACTAGCCAAGAAAGAGAGAGAGAGACAGACAGACAGAGACAGAGGTTACTTCAGATTAATGTGTTAGTTCCTAAACACCAGTTACAAAATTATACATTCTGATTTAAAAAATCATTTCAAATAAAGAAAAAGAAAGAAAAATTTAAATTTTTTTTCAGTACTTCTTTCTATCTGTATTCAACACCAAAACTACTTCAGCCTTTAATAACAAAAAATACACCTCTGTCCAAACAAAGGAATAAAAAGCTTCATCTGTGCAGCTCGATGTCTTCCACCAAACCGCTCAAACCTCAGACCTGAACATTAAACATGGGTGGAAGTAGAGAACAGAGAAGCCTCGTGCACCTGCCAGTGCAGTCATCTGCAGATTCTGATTCCAGTCTTAGTGTTCAGCCTCATGTGCAGGTGCTGACGGGTCATGATCTGAGATATTAAAGGAGGCTCTGGGCCTGAGACACACTTCTCAGCTTCTTGTCTCAGCACTGAGGTGCCATGTCTCCACGCCTTGGATGATACTTCCAGGCCTCCGTGGCTCGCTGTGGTGCAGGATTGGCAGTTATGGGCCATGGTTCTCTGCATCTGAGTTCTTCAGAGTCAAGTGAGGTGGCTTCTTCAGTAGAAGGAGCTGAAGTGGTGATGGGTTTGGAGTCGAGCTGTGGTTGTAGGATCGGTGCCTCCCGTATCCTCTGACAGATCTCAGCGTAACTTGGTTTACGGGGCTCCTGAGTACAACATGAGAAAACTCATGTATTACACATACATGTATCATCATGTAATAAATAATTATTACTGCTATTAATAAATGCTCATCCTAAGTCAATTTTACAATAAAACTGTAAATTTTGGTGACACGAACACTCACTGGAACCAGAGTTTTAATTTCAGGATCTTTGTGTCTTTCAACAGGTAAGGAGGTCTCCCTTAGCTTCAACAAACTGAAAATCAACACACAATCTGTATTAAATCTGTATTAGTAAAATAAAACTAACATTTCTAATCTGTTAACGGCTATAAGATGTGGATGTGTGTAAAAAATAGTTAAATATTGTGATATTTATTTTCATATTGTATCAATCATTGTTTACATATTTAGATCACATCTCATTGCAATCAAAACTACCGTATTTTCTGGACTATAAGCCGCTACTTTATTCCTAGGTTTTGAACCATGCGACTTATACAAAGGTGCGGCTATTCTGTGGATTTTTCTTCCACCACTAGGGACGCTCTAACCGAATTAGAAATCAAAAATAAGATATACAAAAGATCAATGCAAAAAAAAAAAAAGACTACGCTACTTTTTTCTTTAGCATATAAAACACGCATGACAAATTACTAACGTAATAATTTTTAAATCATCCTGGAAACCACACAAAGAAGTGACAAGTGGTGAGACATCTTTCACAAAAACTGTCCGCATGTGAAAAGCCTCCTTTTCTGATATCTGTCAGTGGATCCTAACAGCATGGAGAGCGAACTTCACCGGAGGATGATAGTGACGCAGAGAGCGAGACTGATGGAGACAGATGTGACGAAGCGCTTCTGAAGCTGTTCAACTCAAACAATGAAGACAACGACGACTTCATGGGTTTCAGTGAAGATGATTAAAGTGAATCGGTAAATAAAGAGCGGTTATTTTCTCTTGGTTCTGTTCAGTTTTAATCAGCAAAGTTGCTGTAGTGTTAAAAAGCAACGTTCGGAAAGAATCTGTTCCGGTACATACATGTACATTTTCAGTACAAAATCCTTCTGTACATGCAGCAAATATAAAATTTTTCAACATAGATATATGCGGCTTATAGACCGGTGCGGCTTGTATATTGTTTTTTTTTTTTTAAATTAAAAATAGAGCGGATACGGCTGATATACAAGTGCCTCTATAGTCCAAAAAATATGGTAATTCCTCTTGTAGTTGTTGTCGTAAAAAGCAAACATGGTGGAAAAAAGGGCATCTTTAGACATGTATTTTATTTTTAGATTTGTTTAGCTTTTTTGTATTTCAATGCAAGTTCAAGTATTGTGTATATGTAATGTACAATTAGTAACAAACTATGCCAAGAAGTTCATCTGAATACTTGAGAGAAGAACTGGATAAACGTGTTCTCGTCATATATGATCAAATTTGAGCTTTTAAGCAGCATTCCTCCTACTCCAAATACCATTAAACACCATTAAACATGAATGGGAAAACACTATGCTTGTGGGGTGTCTTAGACTAAAAGGGACAGGACTGTTCCACTTTCACTTTCAATGCATGAGTGCAAACTGTGTATAGGGAGCAGAAGCATTTTTACATTATATGACACTGAGATCTGTTCATTCTTCTGAAGTAAAAAAGGCTCAAAGGCGCTGTATTGTGAGACTAAGGAAATAGTTTATTTAGAAGAAATACTAATATTTTCCACAGTGAAATATGACAAATTTTGGAATTTCTTGTATTACTACAAGAAATAAATAAAATCAGGTCCTCTACTTTTTTGGAATTATATATTATTTTCATACAAAGTCATTTTCCAGAATACTACATTTAACAAAATAATGTGATACCACTACGACACAAAATTATTTATAGTAGTTAACTAGTAATCAGAATAAATTATCGGACATGCTGCTGTACCTGGGTTTGTAGGTAGGAGATGGTGGGCACAGCTGTTCCACTGAAATCTGACGGACAGGATTATGAACAGTCTCTGCATCTTCTTTGCTGCTTCCTGAAGTCATACTGCTACACATGGCTTCTTTATTTACAGGCTAAAAAGAAGAACTATCATTGTTGAAATGAAAACTTGTTCCTAATCTTCTCTTGCCTAATAAGAGCTGATCATTCACTTAGGGTTGAAGACAAAGATTGAAGGGATTCCATATCATTCAATGTCTGTCTGTCTGTCTGTCTGTCTGTCTGTCTGTCTGTCGCATTGTATTCTCTGTTATTAAAGGCCCTATTCAACCAGCCCCCAAGTCATAGCTTGATGTTAAGACATCTATCTGGCCATTAAAGCACACGTGTCAGGTCCTTAATGCAGTGAACAAAACTAAATCACTGAAGAAGCTGAGACTTGGGACACCTGTAATTTCTCTTTCATTAATAATTGAAGGAGGAGGATTTTTTAGGCAGCTGAATCTTTAACTGTCAGGGAGACTGTCGGATTTACTGTAAAGAAAATTACTATCTGCTTAATGAAAAACCATGTTTATCTAATTAAACCCAGGATGTGTTCCTTGTATAAAGTGATATCGGTGAATAAAGCCGCTCTCTGATTAAGATTTCAGGGCAGACAATTAGACATATTTTAAATGAGCAACACTGATAATATACAGATTAGTAAAAATCTTACCCACCCCAAGCTCTCAAGTCATCTTCACACATGATTTACACATAGCTGGATCAGGTACCAGAGCTTAAACTGTGCACTGGTACTCAAGAAATCTGTGATATGGCTTACACGCAATCATTATTATTATTACTATAAACTAGTATAAAGATAACTGCTTTGAAACATCATGAACATACAACCATTGTACAAACACGAAAGAGAGACATCATAACCTGGTTTAAGAGTATACTGCAAAGGTTGGAGCAAGAACTCAAAATTTTTTTAAATTCTTACAGAATCATCTCTCTTACCTCTTCAACTTAAATCCCTCTACACTAGTTTCATTCAAACTTTTCTTTGTAATGGCAAAAACAATACGGTTGTCCAATCTATCAGAAGGAAAAGACAGAAGGAGTGCACCTTGATTTTAGCCGATCCAATGACGATGTTAGACAGTCGACTCTCCAGACTGTTCTCAAGCTTCGGCTCAGGTTTGAGATTTCCAGCAGCTCCAGGTAAAGGAGGAAAACTAGACAGTCCCAACTCAAAACTTGGAGAGGAAACACGCTCCTGGGCTGGAGGGGGTGCTCTCTAAAAATAATATATTTACTTATCTAAAATTGTATTTACACCTTAATGGAGATTTTCATAATCCTGATGACTTACTGTAAATTTCTCATCTCTCCTTTTTTTGTAGCCATAGCCATTTCTCCTTAAACAATAAAAGACAAATCAGTCAGAAGACAGGAGTGTACAGGCGTTTATAAACTAGTTTAATTATATTAATTGTAAACAAATGGAAAAATGATCAGATCATTGGTTAAAGCAGGTGTGATGCATTACCGTCCCCTCCCCATGACAGGGGAGTAATCTGATCCATTCATCTCCATGCGTCCACTCCCAGCTTGCTCCCTGCGCGGGAAACCCGGAGCACTCTGTAATCTTGGCCGGCTGCCCAGCTGATATGTGTTTGATGCTCGGGTCCCATTGGGAATGCGTTCGCCGGAATTGGTAAAAGCAGTTGGATTCTCCAATAGAGCGATTCCGCATTCTGCAGCTGGTGCAGAGGGTCGGATGTGGCTCTTATTCTGATTCCTACAATTTAAATGCACACACACACACACACACACACACACACTTACTAAAACAGAGGAGAGAGAACGAGACACACAGAGTACTAAAAAGTTAAATGTTACCGGTTTCTAGGTTGGTACGGTTTGGTAGTTAAAGGTGCAGTGGTTGATTTAAAAGTAGGAGATGCAGCAAAGCCATTTATGAAGGCAGGATTGGTGAATGGAGTAACCTAAAAGACCAACAAAAGATTACATTCACAGGACAGTAGCATTCATTAACATTTTAAAAACCTAAATTTTAACTTCTTATGAGATAAAATGTACGTCGTCACAAACATACACATACAAAGTATGCTTAAAACACAGGATCGCCACATTTTAATACTGACCAAACTGGGATCGATGTATCCCTGTGTAGAGGACCAGCCCTGGTGAGTTACCAGACTGTAGAACGGGGGAAACTGCTGCTGTGGCCCAAATGCAGGTGGGATGTAGTATGATGTAAAACGGTGCTGGATGTTTGATGACATATCCGCAGGTCTGTATCCATTTTTTGGCATAAATGTGTTGACAGCGATGGCTTTGGCCTTAATCCTCGCCTATACTCAGTGTAAAGTAACAGTGTTCACATTTAACAGTAAATAAAACAAGTAAAAACGAAACATATGCACATATAAAAGAAGATACACCTTTATAGGCTTTCCTTGAAAAGTCTTCACTTCCTCACGAAGATACTGATAAGCCTGAACAGACAAAAGAGCAGAGATAATACATATTACACAATGTTTTCACAAAGTTTGGTTAAAAAAAAATAGGAAAAAGAGGTAGGGGTACCAGCTGAGCATCTGCTTCTGACTCGAATGTGATGAACCAGTTATCATTATAGGTGAACTCACACTGGATAAATCTGGGCAATTTGTCACTTCTAAAGAGCGCTTCCACTTCCTTCCAAAGCAAATAGATAACAATACAATATATTACACAGACAGCCCTAACTTTACATGAGAGAGAAAGGTGAGAGAAGGTGAGAAACCAATGTTCACCTCAATAGGAGTGGCTTCAGGAACCTCACGGAGGATAACGATGCAGCGATTCTGATTTGGTCTCACTTTCTCACCACATTTATCCACTTGTACAAGAGGAAGTGCTGTAAAACATTTACAAAATATAAATAAAAAAAAAATGTCCATGTCAGTAAAATAATGAAGTATAATTAATAGCCGATTATGACTTACTCTTTAAAATATCAGCGATGAGTTCAACATCCGTGCTGAGCTTCTTGATCTGATCGAGATTAGCTACAGTGACTATGGGCATATACTGATCACTATCCATCTGAGAGATGAGGTACATGTCATTGGCCAGATTTTCCCTACAAGATCGGATTAAAAGAACCCAACAAAGTGAGCTGTGATTTTAGTCTAATCTCATACCAAAATATAAGCAAAGTTTAAACAAAATTTAAACGTTATTTCTATTCTCATCCATCTGTCTGTCTGTTATTAAGAGAGGAGACTCTCCATGTAACCTCTTCCTATTGCTGATTAATTAACCTGTTTAAATCCAACTCCCACTTCTATTTTAAAACAGCGATATAAAGCAAGTAACCAGTGTTACACAGCACACAAACAATGAGTTTAAATAACCTCTTGTAAACTTGGATACCTCCACCATCCCTGACTCCAAACCAGACTTGAATTTAAAAAAAAACAAAAAACAAAACTGCACATAGACACAATATTCCTGAGCCACTGGTTGCGAGTGGGTGACGTGGCAGCCCTCGACTTGAATAGCAAAGCACGTCTGGCCAGTAGGGAGATAGGCAAAAAGCAAGAGACATTAAAACGCTTAGTTGAAGTTAGACGCTTATCTTATTTAGTAATGCCAGAAAAAGCAATCGGTGGGTCTGGTTCAAGACTGCAATTCCGTACAGAAGGCAGGGTTTCAAAGACATCCCACCAACAATTACAGGAACAGCTGATATCTGGCTAGAAACAAGTGCATTAAGTGCATAAGGCTCATTAAAAGGAAATTAGGGAAATGGTGATGGGACTTAAATAGAATAATCTGATCCAAGTGATGAATCTATGTTATTCCACATGGTCAAATCCATTTTTAGTCAAAGAAAGGTATAAAGATGATACATATGCCTCATTAAATAAGGTAGACAGAAAGAAATCAGATAAAACCAAAGCTACAAACCCGGTTCCAAAAAAGTTGGGACACTGTACAAATTGTGAATAAAATTTATTTCAAATTTCATTGTTTTATTCAGAATAAAACAAAAGCAACACACCAAATGTTTAAACTGAGAAAATGGATCATTTTAAGACAAAAATAGTTGATCTTAAATTTCATGATCTTAAATTTTACCTCAAAAACACTGGGACAAGTCCAAGTTTACCACTTTGTGGAATCCCCTTTTTATAACGGCCTGCAAATGTATGGGGACTGAGACGACAAGTGTCTCAAGTTTAGGAACAGGAATGTTGTAATACAGACTTCTAGTTCTTCAACTGACTTAGGTCTTCTTTGTCACATCTTCCTATTCATAATGTGCCAAATGTTTTCTATGGATGAAAGATCTGGACTGCAGGCTAAGCCGTTTCAGTACCCGGATCCTTCTCCTACGCAGCCATGATGTTGTAATTTATGCTGTGTGTGGTCTTACATTGTCATGTTGGAAAATGCAAGGTCTTCCCTGAAAGAGACGACGTCTGGATGGGAGCATAGGTTGTTCTACAACTTGGATATACCTTTCAGTATTGACTGTGCCTTTCCAGATGTGTAAGCTGCCCTTACCACACACAATCATGCAACTGCATACCATCAAGAGATGCAGGCTTCTGAACTGAACACTGATAACTTTGGTTGTCCTTATACTCTTTAGTCCGGATGGCCTCCCACCAACAATGTTTTCTGGAAGTATTCCTGAATCCAAGAAGTGATTTCCATTACAGTAGCATTCCTGTATGTGATGCAGTGCCGTCTAAGGCCCAAATATCACAGGCATTCAGTGTGGTTTCCAGCCTTGACCCTTACGTACAGAGATTGTTCCAGATTCTCTGAATCTTTGGATGATATTATGCACTGTAGATGATAATTTCAAACTCTTTGCAATTTTTCTCTGAGAAACTCCTTTTTGATATTTACCGCAGCATTGGTGGAATTGGTCCATCCAGCGTAAAACTCTGCCAAGTCAAACGTGTAGATCACGGTGATCTGCTTTGGCGACCCCTAACGGGAGCAGCGAAAGGAGGGAAGGAAGGATTGGGAGACTTGTATTGGGACTTCTGAGAGACACTGCCACTCTCTTTTCTAACCCTATCCCAACTTTTTTGGAATGTGTAGAGCTCATGAAATACAAAATGAACATTTGGCATGACATTTCAAAATGTCTCACTTTCAACATTTGATATGTTTCTATATTTTATTCTGAAACTTCCACTTCATCGCATGATGTTTCTTTTTCAATTTTTGTACAGTGTCACAATTTTTTGTTAGTAGTTGTAGTGCGAAAAATAATATTTTTAAAATTCATCAAGTGCCAATGATGAGATAGCTAAAAGTTATTCAGTCCATTATGGAAATTCCTAGGTATATAAAGAGGTTGTTTTTTTTCCTTTGGCTGTTCCCGTTGGAGTTGCTATAGCAAAGAACTGGCTTTGGAGATCCCACAATCCCCTCCCAATAGTTGTTGCCAAGTTTCAGCAAGCTTTTCAACTTGTTCATAGTGCACCAAACAAACCTTCCTATTTCTCACCATCTTCAGCTCTGATGCTTAATTTGCATGAATTAAGTATTAAGTATACAAGTAGGAAATCTCAACACTCCAAAACTGAAATCTCTGGACAAAAATGGAAAGAACTTCCCTCTCAACATGTTCTAAGGAATTTTATAAGGTACCACTGTATATTGAGAATGACTGGCTGCGGCTGCTGTGCTGGAGCGGGTTTGGATACAGATATACGGTGGTTTCCAGACGGGCCTTGGGAGCACTCCCAAAACGTCCTCATTCAGTAGATTCTGGAGGCCTCCGACTCCAGTTTTCTAAGTCTACAACTTTGACCATAAACTTTGTATTGCGTTCCAAAAGGCTTGCTTCTAACTTCTAACAAAGCATCTCTCTACCACACCTACTCCTTGTCGATGGTTTCTAAATCATGTAATTCAGACATGATTTAGAAACAGCTCTTAGATAATTACCTGGAAAGACAAAACTCCAGTGAGGCTTTCAGCTGCTCGCGTAGGTCATATAGATGGTGTGAAGAATCTGAGCTGTCCCTAACTACTCAAACAAACAAACAAACAAAAACAGTCACATCAATATCATATGCACTGTATTATTTAAAACATGTTTAAAGCCTGTTTAAAGTATCATCACCACACCTTTGCTGTTGGTGTCTTGCTGTAAACCAGAGGGTAACTGGTTGTCTGCAGTTTCCATGTCTAAAAGTTCTGCTAAAGGCAGTCCCTCTGCGACAGATACTGTTTCTTTACTCCATGTCTCACAGTCATCACTAGGTTCAAAAGCTGAAAGAAAAAAATAAAAATTAAACAATCTAATGGATTGTAGTTAGTTATTGTCGAATTATAGCATGGTCAAACAACTCTCTTTTTCCTTTGGCTGCTCTTTTTAGGGGTCGCCACAGCCTATTGCAACCCTCCCATTTATCCGGGCTTGGGATCGGCACTAAGGGTGCACTGGCTTGTTTACACTAACAATAGTGTAAAAATAATTCTGAAAACATGAGTGTAAAGTGTGAAAACATGTAATCTTTTAAAGGATGAGGATGTCTTGGCCGTCACTCTGTGGTTAACAGCCTTTTGCTAGAAGCTGAAGTGGCCAGTCAAATGTCTGTCACTACATTTACTTGCTTTCTGGCATAATCTGTGATAATGTGGTTGTCAATCTCAAAGTCTGTACCACCATTAAGCAATAAAACTGAAAGATCAAGTAGCTCCTAACTCACTTTGTACTGAAGTCCATTCACAATGACCATTGTTCTGCTAAATCGAGTAAACCTTTCAAATTTTTGCTTATATTCTGCTTTTTACACACACACACATTTCTTATACAATATGGATATAAACGACACAGCTACTCATATCTATTGGTGTACAATGTAATCACCTTTTCTAAACCTAATGTTGGTTGAACAAGATCCTGAGGAAGAATAAAGGGCACGGCCTGTACCGATGTCTGTGAGAGAAAGGCATCAGCAACAGGAACAGGCTGGCTATGAACACCTACTAACTTCCAGTAAGCAGGTGTTAGTAAGAGAGCAACCTTAAGCTTGGTGACCTCCGGCAGGTCAAGTTCCATAAAGATATTTGTTACTGCAACTTCTTTAAAGTTGTGGAGGTTAATAGGAAGTGGAGTGTGTCTGATGTGTGTCTGGTGTCTGGGTGACAGCTGGTGCGAGCATTGTATCTCTCAAATCAGGAATTTATGATCACAAAACGTTGCTCCTTCAATTCAGCTTGTTCACAGTCAGCGCATGTACTACCACATGTACTGTTAGCCGACAGGGTACCGGTGGAAATTGGGCTACTGTTGGCCAAAGGAGGAGAGTGGAGGATAGAATGGGTACTTTAAATGTTGGTACTATGACTGGTAAAGGGAGAGAGTTAGCTGACATGATAGGGCGTAGAAAGGTGGAATAGAGGGTATGTTGTGTGTTCAGGAGACCAGGTGGAAAGGCGGTAAGGTCAGGAGCATTGGTGGTGGATTTAAACTGTTTTATTATGGTGTAGATGGAAAGAGAAATGGTGTAGGTGTAATCCTGAAGAAGG